>PVIW01003412.1:0-64186 GCA_004026585.1 Noctilio leporinus | reverse complement strand
CCTTTGGGTTTGCAGGCCATTGCCTTATCCACTGTGCTACCAGTCAGGGCTAAAATATACTCTTTAAGATTACTTTTTCCCCAAACCAGTTTTGTTGGATCCACTATTGTGGAATAGGATTCACCTGTTTTTGAACAATGACTCCAAAAATCTGATGACAAGATTGCTGTGGATGGAGGTTTTGTAGGCTTCAAGAAACTATATGAAGAATAAAGTTCTGAGTATCAAAACATAAAACCTTTGGTGTTTAATATTTCCACTTGTGAGATTATTTGATATTTAAAATATGAACTAACATACTTTTCTTCTATTTTGATAGGAAAGACTAGTGTCTCTTGTATTTGGACTTTTAAAACAAAGAAAACTTAATTTTTTAGAAATCTATAGTGAAGAAATGATTATTACAGCAAAGAATATTATTAAACAGGTAATTATACATTTTAAATTTCATCTGTTTTGGTCTGGAATCTTTTGTGAAGTTTATTTTTACTTTATCCTAGAAATAATATATGTGGTATAATAGTAATATTTTCTCATTTATTTTAAAAATTGAAAAGTCAGAAAAGTAGAATAAAACAGCCCTACCAGCCAAAAGATTATCATCTAAGAATCTAAGTGTAAGTTGTCACTGATGTTTTTAAATGCTGCTGTCATACTGTATATATTATTTTGATTTTTGCATATATTTCAGTTAGAAGTATAAGCATTCACTCATTGTAAAGTTTCTATGAACATTTCTAGTAGTTGTATAAAATTTTAACATTATTTTAGTTAAACCTACTTAACCATTTCTTTATGCTGTATATTTAGGTGGTTTTCAGTTTGGTACTAAAAAGAACCTTGTGACAAATGTCTATGGTATAAGTTTTTTTTTTTTTAGTAAGACTATTTCCTTATAACTGATTTCTAAAAGTGGAATTATAGGTCAGAGAGTTTCCAATTTTTAAATTGTTAAAATTACCCATATATACTCTCACCAGCAGTAAATATTCATTTCATCCCATCTTAATCTCTAAGAAATCATAATTGTAAACTCAAATGCATGTTTTTTTAGTATTTCCTGATCTTTGTTTTGACTCTTTTTTTATTAAATCTTATTCACTGACTTTTAGTTTTTCTGTATAAGAAAAAGAACAATTTAAAATGTATTTGCTAGGCTTAGTTGATCAAGTTCAATGTACATTATTGTATTTTAATGTTTAAACCAAATAAAAAATTACAATCACCCCACCTTTTACCTCTATCAAACATTAAAAAACTTTAAAAATTGTTAATACCACTTTCAGAAATTGTTAGCAATATCTACTAGTGCTAAATATATTTATATTATGACTTAGCAACTCTACTCCAAGTCAGTTCACTGAAGACAGCATAAAACTTTCATGGCAGCACTATTGGTATTAAAAACTGGGGGAAAAAATTTTATCATCAATAGAAAAGAGAAATAGAATTGTGGTATATTTATGCAATTGAGTACTATATACCAATGAGAATGAATAAATTACATGGAACAATATGGATGAACATCACATACATAATGTAGAGCCAAAGAAACCAGACACAAAGGAATATACACTGTATGATTCCACTTATGTGAATTTTAAACACTGGCCAAATTAATCTATTATAGTAGAAATTAGGATAGTAGTGATTTTTGGGAGGAAGTAGTTACTAGGAGTGGAGCAGGAGGGTAGCTTATTGGCAGTATTCAGTTTCATGATCTGACTTTTGGTTACACAGGTATACCCCATTGTGAAAAATTATTGAGCTATAAGCATAATTTGTACAATTTTCTGTGTGTATATTATAATTTTATTTTTTAATTTTTTAAAAGATTTTATTTATTATTTACAGAGAGAGGGGAAGGGAGAGAGGCAGAGAGGGAGAGAAGCATTAATCTATGGTTGCCTTTCACCTGCCTCTAGCTGTGGACCTGGCTGGAGACCTGGCTTGCAACCTGGTTATGTTCCTTGGCTGGGAATCGAACCAGTGACCTTTGGGTTCACAGGCTGGTGCCTTATCCACTGAGCCATCATCCAGGGCTTGTATATTATACTTTTAAACAAAGTTTATTTTTCAAAAACTGGTGTTTTAATTTCCAGACTTCTCTTGAAGTCTTAAGCATTTGTTTTTGAACTTTAAACTGTTGTGTATGTTGCAAGAAAACATAACTTCCAAAATAATTTTCTCTTTTAAAATTTAAAAATTTCTTAATTTTTAAAATTAAGTCTAGTTAGTATACAATATTATTATATTGGTTTTATTAGTTTTCGGTAGACAATATAGTGATTTGACATTTTTGTACCTTATAATGTGATCACTCCACTAATCATAGTAATCATCTGCCCCTGTGCAAACTTACCACAATATTATTGACTGTATTGCTCTTCACCTTTTCACTTACCCCTTCACTGCCACTCTTCTGGTAATCACCACTTTGGTCTCTGTTTCTGTGAGTCTGTTTGTGTGTGCTTGTTTGTTCATTTGTTTATTTTTAGATTCCACACATAAGTGAAACCATGAAGTATTTGTCTTGCTCTGCCTGATTTGTTTCACTTAGCATAACACCCTCTAGATTTATCCATGTTCTTGCACATGACAAGATTTTATTCTTTTTATTGCCCCATAATATTCCATTGTAAAATATATATCTATATAAAACTGTATATTAGCATATCTTTTTTAGCCATTCATCTGTTGATACTCATAATGAACAAAACTGTCAATAAAATACTAGCAATCTGAATTCAACAGTACATTAAAAAGATTATACATCATGATCGAGTGGGATTTATACCAGGGATGAAAGGGTGATTCAGTATTCATCAGACAATGTGATTCATCACATCAAAACCCAAGGATAAAAATTCTATGATTATCTCAATAGATGAGATGCAGAAAAAGCATTTGACAAAATTCAACATCCACATATGGTAAAAACTTAACAAAGTGGGCATAGAAGGAACTTACCTAAACTTGATAAAGGCCGTATATGACAGAGCCACAGCTAACTTTACACTCACTGGTGAAGAGCTGAAAGCCTTTGCTCTAAGATCAGGAACAAGCCAAGGAAGCCCACTTTCATCGCTGTTACTCAGCATAATACTGGAAGCTCTAGTTACAGCGTTCAGGCAAGAAAAAGAAATAAAAGGCATCCAAATAAGAGAGGAAGAAATAAAACTGTCACTATTTGCAGATGGCATAATGCAATATATAGAAAATCCTAAAGAGTCTACCAAAACCCTAACCAATGTGGCTCAGTTGGTTGAGCTTCCTCCTGCAAAGTGAAAAGTGAGCTTGTTCAGTTCCTGGTCAGGGCACTGGGTTGAGGCTTCAGTCCTTGGCTGGGGTGCATACAGAAGGCAACCAGTCTATGTTTCTTGCATCAGTGTTTCCCTCTTTTTCTCCCTCCCTTCCCCTATCTCTAAAAGTAAATAACTAAAATCTTAAAAATAAAAATAAAGAATCCCCCAAAAAATTAATAAAAGAATTAAGTAACAAAATACAAGATCAATATATAGAAATTTGTCATTTTATTTGGGATTGTAATCTGGAGCTTATATCTTGCACCTAAGTATTACAGCTCTGTGTTTTTTGTTTTGTTTTGTTTTGTTTTGAACAGTTTTAAATAGGGGGTTTTAATCAATATAGTTCAAGCTACTCTGGAATAATTATCTAAAAGGATAAGGGTAATGCTGAAGTATTTAAACTACCTTGAGGTATGTATAAGAGACACAAAAGAAGTGTGGTAAAATGATTATCAGAGTTATTGAGACCCTTTTAATTTAATTTAATTTTTAGATGCATTTTCAAAATAATACTTAAAAATCTCTTTTTAGCCTTCTAGCTTATTGAGGCCCTTTTAAATATACAATTGAATATGACAGAGTACTTAGAATTGACATTAATCACATTTTTTTCTTAAATTTTGCAGTGTGTGATTAATAAAGTTTCACAAATAGAAGAACTAGACACAGATGCTGTTATGAAGTAAGTATAAATATTAGGTTGGGGTTTATCAGTTACAGAAATGATGTCACAGACAAGGGAAGAGAACAGTGAATAGAATTCAGAAGGAGAAAGACATAGTGGTTGGAAGGAAAAAGACATGCACTAGTTGAAGTGGTCTTTGGTGGGAGCAGTCATCTGGAAGGCAACTGCTCGGGAAGGGGAGACAGAGCTATAAGCACCTTTCTTCCTTCTGATCTTTTGTAAGGGCTCCTCATTGGCCAAACCCAGAGCAGAGAGAGGGTAGTCAGTCTCCCAGAGCAGAGAGAGGGTAGATATGGAGGGGCAGGTAATTGAAGATAATCCATTTCAGAGGAATAGCACAGTTAACTTTAAATTATTTGGTCAGATAATTAAACCCCAGCTTCCAATTGGCTTTGAGAAGTTTTGAGTACAGGATTTTGAATTGCTGTTTCTGTAATTATTTTGTTTTCACCCTTAATATCCCTATTCTTTTGAGAATAGTGGTATTTTATGATTATGGATTTTTTACTTATAAAGATATATAAACTTTATTAACTGACCCTTTAAGATATGAATAGCCATATGGACAACTTGTGAAATTTCTCTCTGTCAGACTCATAGAATGAGAATTGTGGAGTTTTAATTTCCACACTATTATCTAGTGAAAACTGTCTCAGAATTAGTTGAAACGACCCTAATAAAGCAGAAATCACTAGTCAAATAGTTGGAAAAATTAAATTAATTAGGACTTTTGTTAAAGGCTTATAGATAGGTAGGGTCAGTTACTTTTTTTTTTCTTCCCTAGGGAATTCTCTCAAATAGAGAAATTTCTGTGTCTCAAGTATAGGAGTATCTTTGGGAACTAAACTCTAAGCTCAGCAGTATTAAGGGTAATAAGTCATTGTAGTAGTACTATGAAATATTTTTATGGAACTGTTTTGCATTAATTATTTTTCTTGAAGTTCAGTTGGTGTCAGCTGTAAAAGTATTGGCTATATGATTATTATAGTATAATAGATATGTCTAGTATATATTACAGATATATGTGTACTAATACAATATTGGCTAATACATAGCACTTTTTTATGCACCATGAATTGTTCTATATATTTCTTATTAACTCACTTAATATTCACAGCAACCATATCAGGTAAGTTCTGCTACTTTCCCTATGTTAAGTTGAGAAAATTAGAGGATGGAGGGGTTACATCACTTGTCCGGAGTCATACAATTAGTAAATGTCCAGGCTGGAACTTGAACTGAGGCACTGTGGCTCAAAACTTCATGCTTTTAGCCACCATGTCATATGTGGAAAAATATTTATTTGGTTCGTAATTAGAAAAGTAAGTCAATAAGTTTATTAACAAAAATGTTATGTACCTATTTTTATTCATTTCAGAACATATCTTCTCCACTTTAAACCAAAATGGGTTTATTTCTCTACGACTTCTTTTTTTAGTTTATTTTTATTTTTTACTAAATAATTTTTTAATTTTATGTCCCAGTTTTTCCCCTTTGCCTTCCCCCACCCATCCCCCACTCCCACAGTCAGACCCCACACTGTTGTCTATGTCCGTGGGTCATTCAGACATGTTCTTTGAATAGTCCCTTCCCTTTCTTTCCACATTATTCCCCTCCTCCCTCCATTCTGGCCACTGTCAGTGTGTTTCATGTTTTCATGTCTCTGGTTCTAATTTTCTTGTTAGTTTATTTTGCTCATTAGATTCCTCTTACGGGTGAGATCATACAGTATTTGTCTTTCCCCAACTGGCTTATTTCACTTAGCATAATAATCTCCAGTTCCATTCATGCTGTCACAAAATGTAGGAGTTCCTCCTTTTTTTTTTTTTTTTTTTTTTTTCTAATTTGTAGCATTCCATTGTGTAAAGGTATCAAAGGTTTTTGATCCACTCATTTACTGATGGTCACTTAGGCTGTTTCTAGGACTTGGCTATTGTAGATAGGGCTGCTGTGAACATAAGGGTGTATAAATTCTTTTGAATTGGTGATTCAGGATTCTTAGGGTATATTCCCAGCATTGGAATCACTGGGTCAAAAGGCAGTTCCAGTTTTAGTTTTTTGAGGAAATTCCATATCGTTTTCCACAGTGGCTGCACCAGTCTGCATTCCCACCAATAATGCACTAGGGTTCCCTTTTCTCCACATCCTTGCCAGCACTTGTTGTTTATTGATTTATTAATGGGGGCCATTCTGACAGGTGTGAGGCAATATCTCATTGTAATTTTGATTGGCATCTTTGTAATAACTAGTGATGTTGAGCATCTTTTCATATGTATATGGGCCATCTGTATGCCCTCCCTGGAGAAGTGTCTTTTGGAGAAGTATTCAAGTCCTTTGCCCATTTTTTATGTACTGTATTTTATTGGTTATGCTGTTACAGTTGCCCCAATGTTTTTTTCCCTTTGCTCCTCTCCACCCAGTAACCCCCTTCCCTTCAGCAGTTCCAACCCCCTTAGTTCATGCCCATGGGTTGTGCATTTAAGTTCTTTGGCTTCACCTTTTTCTGTATTATTCTTAACTTCCCCCTGTCTATTTTATATCTACTAGTTATGCTGCTTAATCCCTGCACCATTTCCTGGTTTCTAGCCCTTCCCTCTTCCAGCTGATATCCCTCCAAATGATTCCCATACCTATGATTCTTCTCCTATTCTGGCGTTTTGTTTAGGTTGTTTTTGTTTTTATTTTTTAGATTCAGTTGTTGATAATTGTAAGTTTGTTGCCACTTACATGTTCATGGTTTTGATCCTCTTTTTCTTAAATAAGTCCCTTTAACATTTCATATAATAATGACTTGGTGATTATGAACTCCTTTAGCTTTACCCTGGGAAGCACTTTATCTGCCCTTCCACTCTAAATTTTAGCTTTGCTGGATAAAGTAACCTTGGTTTTAAGTCTTTGCTTTTCATCACTTTGGATACTTCTTGCCGGTTCCTTCTTGCCTGCAAAGGTTCTTTTGAGAAATCAGCTAATAGTCTTATAGGCATCCCTTTTTAGGTAACTCTCTTCTTTTCTCTTGGTGCTTTTAAGATTCTCTCTTTATCCATATCCTTTAGCATTTTAATTTTGATGTATCTTGGTGTGGTCCTCTTTGGGTCTAGCTTGGTTGGGACTCTGTTTCCTGGTCTTGTGTGTCTCTTTCCTTCACCAAATTGGGAAAGTTTTTCATCATTATTTTTTCACATACATTTTCCATTTCTTGCTCGTTCTCTTCTTTTGGTACCCCTATGATTGGGATGTTGGCATATTTAGAGTTATCCCAGGGGTTCCTAAGCCTCTCTTCATTTTTTTCAATTTTTGTTTCTTCATTCTGTACTGGTAGACTGTTTACTTCTTCCTTATGTTCCAAATCATAGATTTGAACTTGAATTCTTGTTTCCTTCCCTTCACCATTGATTTCATGTGGATTTTCCTTTGTTTCACTTACCATAGCCTTCACTTCTTCCCTTTTGCATTTGCCATACTCGAGCACATCTGTCAAGTCCGTGAGCATCTTTATTACCATTGATTTGAATTCTGTGACTGTCAGGTTGGCTACCTCCTCATGACTTTAGTTCTCCCACTGGAAACTTGATTTGTTCGCTCTTTTGGGTCATATTTCTCTGTTTCCTCAACTTGACAGTCTCCTGTGTTTGCCTCTGTGTCTTAGATAGAGCTGTTGGCTTCTGTTATATTGTAAGGGGCCGAGCCTTAGGTGTTCATCAGTCCCAGGTGACCTTTTTCACTACATTATGGTGCTGCATGTGAGGGAGTGGTCAGAGAGGGAACAAAGCTTCCTGTTCAGGACTTACCTCTTTTCCAGGCACTTCTTACATTTCCCATATGGAATTGGCATCTCTCTAGCTGTTGCCCTGGCTATGGTTACCAGGGAGGGTGGGTCTACGGATGTTCTAGGACCATGGGGCCCTCTAAACAAAGGATTCTGCTGAGAGACCAGCAGTTTCTTCATCCACCCTAACCCCCACTGGTTTTCACAATCAGATGCGATGAGGCTTCATTTTTTTCTTGTTCTGGAACCAAGAGTTGGGTGGTCTGGTCTGGTGCTGAGTGCTCCCCCAGTGTCCCTCCCTACTTTTTTTAATGTGTGATTGTGCTTTCTGCTTGCCGGCTGGTCACTGTCTCTGTCACCACCACTGCTGCCGCACACCATGTCCTCTCCACCCCAGTTCTGCTATTCTTACCTCTCTGGATGAGTTTGTTTATGTTTGTTGTTTGTTTTTTTTAAATATCTTTGTTTGTTGGACTTCCATACAGCTTGATTTTCTGGAACTTCTGTTTATCTCCTGTTTTGAGGTAGTTGTATTCCTTCTTAGTTGTGGAGGGAGATGCATTATGTCTACCTACACCTCCACCTTGGCCAGAAGTCTCTTTGCCCATTTTTAAATTGGATTGTTCATCTTCCTGGTATTAGGTCGTAAGAGTTCTTTATTATTTTGGAGATCAAATCCTTGTCCACTGCACCATTGTCAAATATGTTCTCCCATACAATCACTTCTCTTTTCATTTTGATAATGCTTTCTTTAGCCACGCAGAAGCTTTTTAGTCTGATTAGTCCCATTTGTTTACCTTTAATTTTATTTCCCTTGCCCTAGGAGATATATTGGCTAACATATTGCTGCATAGGATATCTGAAATTTTCCTGCCTATTTTTTCCTCTAGAATTTTATAGTATCAGGACTTAGGTTTAAGTCTTTTACCCATTTATTCTGGTGTATGGTATAAGTTGGTGGTCTAGTTTCATTTTTTTGTGTATACCAGTCCAATTCTCCCAACACCTTTTATTGAAGAGGCTATGTTCACTCTTTTGTATACGCATGCCCCCTTTGTCAAATATCAATTAACTGTGGAGACTGGGGTGTATTTCTGGGTTCTCTATTCTGTTGCATTGATCTCTGTGTCTGTTCTTAGGCCAGTAACAGACTTTTTGGTTTCAGGTCCTTATAGTGTAGTTTGATGTCAGGTATTGTGATCCCTCCTACTTTGTTCTTCTTTATCAAGATTGCTGAAGCTATTTGAGGTCTTTTTTGGCTCCACATAAATATTTGAAATATTTGTTCTAAATCTGTGAGATATGCTACCAATAGGATACAAAGTCAATATTTAGCCATCAATGGAATTTTTGCACACCAACAATGAAATATCAGAAAGAGAAACTAGGAAAAAATTCCGTTAACAACAAGAAAAATAAAATACCTAAGAATAAATTTAACCAAGGAGGTAGAAGATCTATACTTGGAAAACTATAGAACGCTGAAGAAAAATTAAGGAAGGTGCAAATAAATTGAAGCATATACTGTGTTTGTGGATTGGAAGAATTAGTATCATTAAAATGCCCGTGCTACCCAAAGCAATCTGTAGATTCTCTGTGGCTTTTCATTTGGTGGTTATGAATTGTGCTGACATGGAATTATTATTATGTAAGATTCATAAATCATTGTAACTGACAATACTAGTCTTAGGGATTTTTAAATGAGGAGTTGTTTAGTAATTGACTTCAACTCAATTTTATGATACTTAGGTATCTAGATGAAATGCATAATTCTTCTGTTACTAGATACTATTTAGTATAACTTCCTTTAGTTTGTAGGTTTTGCCCTGACTGGTGTGGCTCAGTGTATTGAGCACTGGCCTGCAAACTAAAGGGCTGCCAGTTCAATTCCCAGTCAGGGCACATGCCTTAGTTGCAGGCCAGGTCCCTAGTTTGGGGCGTGCAAGAGGCAGTCACACATTAAGGTTTCTGTCCCTCTCTTTCTCCCTCACTTCTCTTCTCTCTAAAAATAGATAAATTGTAAAAAATAATAATAATTTGTAGGTTTTGTTCAGATATCGTTTGGCCCAAAGACAATCATTATTTTGGTTTGAATATTTTTTTTCCTAGGCTTGCAGATCAGATGAGAATGTTGAATTTTCCCCAGTGGTTTGATCTGCTAAAGGATATTTTCTCTAAGTTTACAGTTTTCCTACAGAGAGTTAAGGTAAGCTTATGTGATTACCAGTTTATCAAGAATATCCCTAAAATTAAGTCAGCTTTTTAGATTTGTAAATATACGTAGAATCAAATTAGAATGAAACAATTTCTTTGTTTTTGTAATTTTTCTAAGAGGCTTATTTTCAATAAGATTTGAAGTATTTCAGAGTATTTTGATATTTTTTATAATTTAGATGATTTGTTTTATATTAAGAAATATGCTTGCTTGGCAGTAAATGTTTAATAATATTTTTTCTGAAGATTTTATGATGCTTGAATCTCCCTAGATTATCTAGAGGTCCAATGTTGTTGAACATTCAAAAATCTGTCCCAAACCACGTAATTTTTCTAGAAATTTGGTGTTGGTAATAATGACATTTAAAAACATGTAGTTTATATTTCAATTGCTTTACTGTTTTTTATTGCAGGTTTTTGTTTTAGTTTTCAATCTGGGATCCAATCAAGGATCATGTATTACATTTAATTACTTTGTCTCCTCAGTCAAACCACTCAGTATAAGAACACACATTTTTCAGACGGAAAAATGTCACAGACTCTAATACAATGGTCCCCAGCCTTTTTGGCACAAGGGACTGGTGCCAAAAGACAATTTTTCTACAGACAGGTTGGTGGGGGGATAGTTTGGGATGATTCCAGCACATTACATTTATTGTGCACTTTATTTCTATTGTTATTACATTGTAATATATAATGAATAATTATACAACTCACCATAATGCAGAATCAGTGGGAACCCTGAGTTTGTTTTCCTGTAACCAGATAGTCCCATCTGGGGGTGATGGGAGACAGTGACACCCAAAGTGTGTTGCTTATGTGTAGTCTATTCTGAAATCTTGGTTGCTGTCAGTGCAGAAAACCCAGCTTCACAAAGATAGGGTGTTGTAAATGGAAGCAGGCTTTTTAGTGCTTTTATGGCAACCTCAGGATATTCTACCTTGACTTTAATCCAGAATATATGGATATATATATATATCCATATATATGGATATGGATATTTGAAGTTGTCTCAAAGATACATTTTTTTTTTTTTATATTTTATTTCATTACTTTTAGACAGAAGGGAAGGGAGAGAGGCAGAGAGGGAGAAAGGCATCAATGTATGGTTGTATGGTTGCTTTTCACCTGCCTCCAGCCACAGACCTGACTAGAGATCTGGTTTGCAACCTTGTTATGTGCCCTGGTCAAAGATACTTTTAAGGCCACCATTATTTGTGATCTCAAGAAGTTGATCCTCTTCTAGCATGGACAAAGTCGATTCACCAGGCTTTGTTCACAAATGGGTCAGACATTTGTTTTTTACTCATTTTGGCTAGAATTAGCATGTGAGCTGCCAAAACTGTGAATGAGACAAGTGCACAGTATGGGAAAGAGGCATGGACAAAGTGGTAAATAAAGTAATGGGCAGGCCACATGTGGACTATACTAAGTATCTGCTTCTGACTTAAAGCCTGCCACCAGATGCAGATATGCAATTGAAGTATGTCAACTCACTTGCCACTATAAAGCCTGCCATCAGATGCAGCTTAATTGTCACTTGCCACTCACTGATAGGGTTTTGATATGAGTCCGCAAACCTTGATTTATTATTGTGCAGTCAAACATCACTGCTAATGGCAATCTGTATTTGCAGCCACTCCCTAGCACTAGCTTCACCACCTCAGCTCCACCTCAGATCGTCAGGCATTAGATTTTCATAAGGAGGGCACAACCTACATCTCTTGTGAGCACAATTCACAATAGGGCTCCAGCACCTATGAAAATCCAATGCCAACACTGATCTGATAGGAAGCAGTGCTCTGGCAGTAATATAAGCGATGGAAAGAGGCTGCAAATACAGATGAAGCTTCACTCACCCAGTGCTCACCTCTAGCTGTGCAGCCCAGTTCCTCACAGGCCAAGACCAGTTTCGGTCCATGGCACAGGTGTTGGGGACCCCTGCTTTAATACATATTGGTTGGGGTTATATTTAATAAGAGAGCTACTAGGAGCTACTAAGTATAATAGACTATTTGTGAAATTAGATATTTTTTAAATTATTAGGTATCAGTATTGTGTTATATGTGCTAGTTAATAACCCTGGTATCTTCTTAGCATCATGTTAAAATAGTCTCAGGGACTTTGGTGTTTAATCTGTGACATGGTTTTTTGTTATTGATGTTTGAGTAATGCTAAGTCACATGCATAAGGTCTTCAATTAGGGTGGGAAATGTTTTATAAAATGTAATTCACTATACTTAATTTAGACTCCTACCAAAATGTTGATTCCCACCCATTGATAGTGAGAGATAGCCACCCTGTATCTGTGGATTGCTCAATAACTAGGTCATGTTTCAACTTTTTCTTGTATTCCCATCACGATGTCTTCACACATACTTCTCTCGTTGCTATCTGGATATATAGAACTCCTGTGTTACATAATGTGTGCCAACTTTTTGCCAGTAACCTTTTAAGTAACTATTTCACTTTTAGGTTCTATATCAGTTAAATTAAGCTAAATTATTACAGTCCCTTCCCCTCCCATTCACAGTTTTGCTTTCCATGGTTTTAGTTACCCATGGTCAACCACAGTCAGAAAATTTCAGAAATAGCTTGGTATACAATTCATAAGTTTTAAATTGCTCACAATTCTAAAAGTACCATGATGAAATCTCATGCTGTCATGACTAGGATGTGAATCATTTCTTGTGTAGCAGATCCCCATCCATTAGTCACTTACTAGCCATCTTGATTATCAAATTGTTGCATGTTGCAATGCTATGTTCAAGTAACCATTATTTTACTTAACAATGGCCCTAAGGCATGAGAGTAGTGATGTTGGCAATTTGGTAATGCCAAAAAAAAAAAAAACAAACAAACCATAAAGTGCTTCTTTTAAGTGAAAAGGTTAAAGTTCTTGACTTAATAAGGAAAGGAAGAAAAGGTTGATGCTGAGTTGCTAAGATTGATGGTAAGATTGAATTTTCTATCAGTGAAATTGAGAAGAAGGAAAAAAATGTGCTGGTTTTGCTGTTGCACTTCAAACTGCACAAGTTTTGGCAACAATACATGAAAAGTGCTTGGCTGACATGAAAAAGGCATTAAATTTGTGAGTGGAAGGCATGGACAGAAAATGTGTTCAACCAATGGCAGTGTGTTGCACCAGAAAGCATTGAGCCTGTACCAAGAGATTTCCTAAAACAAGTCTTACATTCAGAAAGTTTTTTACTATTGTTTACTATTTATGAATTAAACTTAATCATAGGTATGTATGGGTAGGAAAAACATAGTATATGTAGGGTTCAGTACTATTTGTAGTGTCAGGCATCTGCTGGGGGTCTTGGAATATATCCCTGCAGAATAGGGGGGATTACTGTTTTTGATATACCTACATATAGTATGGGAATAGCAATTTTGTCAAATTTCTCATTTTCACGTTTAGGCCACTTAAATGAATACTTCTGTAAGACATCTTTGAAGTGACATAAAACCTTTAATGTACTTTATCTTTGATAAAGGTTTGTGATATGATTTCACTGAAAAACTTAATTATAAGTTGTTTGTTTTTAATGAAGGATTTAAAAATAAGATGTCTATCAATAGAGGAATGGTAAAATAAGTTATACCTGGTATATTGATTACCATGGGATATCATGTAGCTAAAGATTTTTAATTATTGAAGAAAATACATCTACTATAACAGTGAAAAGGCTAGCTATAAACCTACATATAATAGGATTTCAGCTGTGGTAAAAAGATTTTTTATCTCCATCTTCATAGAACAAAGAAATAGCTTGTCTTTTTAGTGTTTTTCTTTAGGTGGTAAGATTATGTATAACTTACAGTTGTTATTTTTTGTTTTTCCAAAGTTTTCTATAAAGAGGTATTACTTTTATGACCAGAAAAGGTTGTTTTCTTTCCTTTTTTTTAAAAAAAAGATTTTATTTATTATCTTTTTTAGAGAGAGGGGAAGGGAGAGTGGCAGAGAGGGAGAGAGAGAGATTTCAATGTATGGTTGCCTTTCACCTGCCTCCAACTACATACCTGGCTGGAGATGTGGCTTGCAACCTGGTTATGTGTGCTCTGGCTGGGAATCAAACCAGTGACCTTTGGATTTGCAGGCTGGAGCCTTGTCCACTGTGCTACCAGCCAGGGCTGTTTTCTTTTTAACAGTGTTTACCATGTTATGGGGATAAACCATTTTGAAGCTCTTACTTAATTTACCAAGGTTATGAATGTACTGTCCTACATTCTTACATTTATTTCTCAAAAACAGGATATTCTATATGTCACTTTAGCATGAAGTAAATTATATTTTAAAAAAGGAATTAAAGCTTAAAATTTCAGCCAGAACATTTTAATAATATTTTTTAGTGAAAATAGAGAAAATTTAAAAGTTGGGGGGTTGAAAATTTTATATTTGATTATTAACGACTTAGAAATACAATTAACAATATGAATTCTTTGAAAATATTGTGGTAAATAAAATTTCTCATCTTAACAATTTCAATTGTTCAGCTTAGTGGCAGTCACATTGCTGTGCTACTCTCACCACCATCCATCTACAGAACTCTTTTCATCTCCAAAAACTGAAATTCTTTATCTAGTAAAATAATAACTTCCTTTTGCCTCCTTCTTTCATCTCCTGACAACCACCATTCACTTTCTGCCTCTATGAGTTTGACTACTCTAGGTAACTCATACAAGTATAATTATATAGTATTTGTCTTACTGTGATTGGTTTATTTTATTTAATGTCCTCAATGTTCTGTATTTTGTGGCGTGTGTCAGAATTTTATTCCTTTGTAAGGCCAAATGTTCCATTATATGTATGTACCACATTTTGCTCATTCCTTCTTCTGTCAGTGGACATTTGAGTTGCTTCCACCTTTTGTTATTTTGAACAATGCTTCTATGAATATAAGAGTACAAATATCTCATAGCTGCTTTCAGTTCTTTTGGGTTATATAATCAGAAGTGAAATTGTTCTGGCTATTAACTCCTTATCAGATATATGATTTGCAAATATTTTCTCCCTCTCTGTGGTTTTTTTTTTTTTTTTTTTTTACCTGTTGATTGTGCCTTTTGGTGCACAGAAATTTTTAATTTTGATTCTTTCTTTCTTTCCTTCCTTCCTTCCTTCCGTCCCTCCCTCCCTTTCCTTTTCTTTCTCTGTATTTTTGGTGTCATATCCAAGAAATCATCACCAAATTCAATGTTGTGAAGCTTTCCCCTTACGTTTTCTTGTAAAAGTTAATTGCTTTAGGTCTTATTTTTAGATCTTTTATCTATGTTGAGTTTATTTTTTTATGTAGTATAAGAAAAGGGCCCTACTCTGTTTTTTGCCATATGTGGGTATCCAGTTTTCTAAATAACTTTTTTTTTTTTTTTTAATCTAACCGAGGGACATGCTTATTGATTTTAGAGAGAGGGGAAAGGAGAGAGAGAAAGGGGGAGAAACATCTATCATTTACCTCTCACACATATCCTGACAGGGACCGAACCCTCAGTCCAGGCATGTACTGTTATTTGGAGTGGAACCTGTGACCCTGCGGTTTACAGGATGAGGCTCCAACCAACTGAGGCACACCGTTTGTTGAAGACACTCTTCCTCATTGAATGGTCTTGGTACCCTTGTCAAAAATCATTACATATGTGAAAGTTTATTTCTGGGTTCTGTATTCTATCCCATTGATCTTTATGTCTGACTTAGGCTAGTACTACACTGTTTTTATAACAGTATCTTTTAGTAAGTTTTGAAATCAGACTTCCATCTATGAGACCTCCAACTTTGTCTTTAATTGTAGTTTGAATTTTATTAAAATTCTGGTTCGTTGTCTATACCCCATAGTTTAGGCTGATTTATATAGTCTTTACTAAAAGAAAAAGTTAAGAAAGAAAATCAACAAGATTGAGCATAATGAAGAAAGGCAAAACAAAAATGGGGAAATAAACACATTAAAGATTAAGACAGTAGTGGAGATTAAAATCACCAGTGGTGGAATGTAGCAAGGAGCAGGTTTGCAACAATAGGGAAGTTACTGTTCAAAAGAAAGGGAAAAGAAGGCAGTATCCATAGCCCTTAAAGGCACAGAATCTCTGCTATGTACAGTATGGTCTGTTGTATCTTTCAAAGTGCCCTTAGTTCTAAGTAACAGGAAAACATAAGACAAAGTGTCTTAATTAGGGGGATTTATTAGTTTATATAACTGAAAAACATTTAGAGGTAGGTCAACCTTTAATGTTTGATAGAAAAGTTGATGATGTTATCTAGCCTTGGTTTTGTTTCTCTGCGTTTCTCTCAGTTTGTCTTCTTTGTATCTTCTTTTGCTTTAAGCTCAGGCCACAGTGGTTCCATGTGCTGATTGCACTAGCTTAGACCCTTATCCTGTGTTTGAAGACCTGAAGTTGGAGTCTACTTCCCTAGAACCATGTAGATCTTGAAAAAGAAACCAAGAATTTGAGAAAGGGGGCAACAAATTATGAGAATGCAACCATGAATGTTAAAGTGGTCAAGTAGCCCCTTATTTCCTAATAGTTCATAAAGATATAATTTATATAAAATTACTCTTAATTCATCTAGCTTTCAATATTTATTAAGAACCTTCTACATGCCCAGCACTATTCTAGGCATTAGGATTATAGTATCTCAGAGCAAACATTCTAGTGGAGTAGAATTTAAAAATTAAAAAGATAATAAAATCTTATTTTTAAAAAATTGGGTAATTGGAGAAAGTTGCTGGGAGAAGGCCTCTTTGAAGAAGTAAGTTTGTGCAAGAATTGAGTGATGAGAGGAAACATTTATGCAAAGATCAAGGTGAACAACATTCTAAGTGGAGGAAACAACAAAGGCACTGAGATGGGAATAATAGAATTTAGAAGAATAGAAAGAGAACCAAAATATCAGAAGAATAATGAATGAGAGAAGAAAGGTATGAGATAAGGAGAGAAAGATGGATATAAAGGTAGGCATGGTAAGGAATATGGATGTTTTTTTTTTTAAGATTTTATTTATTATTTTCAGACAGAAAGACAGGAAAGGAGAAAGAGAGGTAGAGAAACATCAGTGTACGGTTGCCTTTCACCTGCCTCCAGCTAAGAACCTGGCCAGAGACCTAGTTTCCAACCTGGTTATGTGCCCTGACTGGGGAATCGAACCAGCAACCTTTGGGTTCACAGGCTGGCGCCATTCAACTAAGCCGCCAGCTAAGGCTGGATTTTTTCTCTTTTAAGCAAGCACATCAATGACTATGATTCTCTGACAGGCAAGTTATATTAAGTGTAACCTATCTAAGAGGTTAGAGAAATCTGCAATATATTTAGGGTGATTTTATTTATAAAATCAATTAAAATATAGAAGTCTATTCCTAAGCTTTAGGGAACCCACGTTTCTTGAGCAGTTCCTTTTCACAAGTCAGTGTATTAAAAGATTGATAGAAATTCTTACATGCATGACCATGACTCATTTATAATACTCATATGTTCAAAAGTACATATACAGAATTCACTGTGGGGAACTTGAAGTACAAGATATTTTAAATCCTTTTAAAATGTATCTTGTTTTCTTGTAGGCAACATTAAATATCATTCACAGTGTTGTTCTCTCAGTTCTTGACAAAAACCAAAGAACTAGAGAATTAGAAGAGATTTCACAACAGAAGAATGCTGCAAAAGATAATTCACTGGACGCAGAAGTGGCATATTTGACCCATGAAGGCATATTTATAAGTGATGCATTCAGTGAGAGTGAATTAACACCTATAGCAATTGATACCACCTCTCAAAGAAATGCATCTCCAAATAGTGAGCCTTGCAGCAGTGATTCGGTATCCGAACCAGAATGTACTACTGATTCTTCATCCAGCAAAGAGCAGACATCATCATCTGCTACTCCAGGAGGTGTGGACATTATGTGAGTATGGTAACTATTGCCAGCTTAACAAGATTTTGGGTCATTAATGGTTTCAGTAAGATTGATTGTTCAGTTTATTGGAAAACCATGCAGACTTTGGTTTTGGAATTTATAAGAAAGGAAATAAATTTTATGAAACATACCTTTTTTGAAAATGTATAGAAGGTAGTAAGGAGATGAGTTTTGGAAGTAATTGAGAATTGAAGAATGTTAACATTAGTTTTTAAAACATTTTGAAATTGTAAATTTATAGAAAAGGTGTTAGAATAGCACAAAACATTGTCATATGTATCCTTCGTGTCAATTCCACAGTTAAGTTTACCACATTGTCCTACTTCGTCTGCCCTTTTTCTCTCTTCCTTTGTCTCTCTTGTTAATATTTTTTCTGAATCATTTGACAGTAGGTTGCAGACTTGATATCCCGTTATCTCCAAATATTTCAATACATATTTCCTAAATATAATAATGCTACCTTAAATAACCACAGTATACCAATTAAAATCAAGGAAACATTGATGCATTATTGTTGTCCCAATATTCTGCATAGGAAGAATGAAAACAAAACAGCAAATAAAGCCTTTCTGGTCAAAAAAATATATAGTTTGGATTTAATTGTCTTAAGAATAGTAAGAACTCAGTTCTTTTGTTCATTTTCACATGAGTTAGTTTATTGTCCAAGAGCTTGCGAAGGTTGCATTTACAGCATAAAGTCAGCCATAACACCTCCCTTTGGCACCAAAAAGAAAACTCCAAACACCCTAAACAATTAAAAGAAATTTTTAATGTTCAGGCTAATATTTTCACATTTATTGGTTATGGTATAGCCTAAAACTGCTATTAAAGGAGATGTAAAAACCTTTATAGATGATACCATCAAGTTAGTGGCATAGGCAGACATGGCTCCCCTCTTCACACAACTACATCAAAATTACAACTAAAATATAGAACAACTATCAGAAATTGAGATGAATGGAAATCTGACACCCAAAAAATTAAAGAAACCGCATCCATCAAGATAGGTAGGAGGGGCACATATGTGGAACCAGCTGGCCTTTCAGCCATGTGTGGTGGATAAAAATTGAGAAGGGGTATCTCAGGAGTGAGGAGTCCCAGTCCCACATCAGGCCCCCCAACCCAGGGTTTCAGTGCCAGGAAGATAAATCCCCACAACTTATGGCTGCAGAAACCAGCAAGGATTAAATTGGTGGAAGAAAGGAACCTACACATGGACTCACCTACTCAGACTCACTCCCTCTGAGCTCTAGCACTGAGTAACAGCTTAGAAGGCAGCAGTGGTATACAGGGAAAAACTGAAGTGTCTGGCATCAGAGTGAGCAGAGGACATTGTCTCTTTTCTAAACTCTCCTCCTACAGAGCTGGCAAGCTCGTGCCACATCTGAGACTCCATCAACCTGGCTAACACTGTTTGACTCACCTTGGAGATCCCTAGAGACTCCACCCCACCCCAACTAACTTGCTCTTCCATAAGAATGCCTGGTCTTGGCTCATGCTTCACAACTTCCTAAATCCTATCGAATAAGCAACAGCTGGCCTTAGTAAACTCTAGGCCCAGCGCTGACAGCAGCCAGCTTAAATTCAGTTTGGCTTTACCTGGGATCTCTAAGTCCAGCACAAGTAGCAGCATCTCAGATTGCTTTATAACTCAGGCAGGGTGGCCTTGGACAAAACACAGGTTGGGGCTGATCTTGGTCTGCATCACCCTGTAAACCCCAGGGCCAGTGCACCCAGTGGACAGCTACAAGCCACATTGGAGTACCACCACCCTTCCACTGAACAGCAGATCCTCCACAGAGGGTGGGGGTCAGTGGTCACAGCCAGTCCTTGCATCTGACCAGCCTAGATAAAACCCTCGCATTGATCTGCCAGCAGCAACCAAGGAACAACTGTAAGAGGAGGGTGTACTTAGCCCACATGAAGGGTCCAACTTGAGTACCCAGCTTGGGTGATAGGGGAGGCTGTGCCATTGGACCTATAGGACACTGCCTACATTAGGCCATACTACCAAGACATGGAGTCAGAGCAGCTCTACCCAATACATAGAAACACAGGGAAGCTGCAAAGTTTAAGGAGGCAAAATAAATAAATAAATATGAAATATGTAAATTTATATATTTTTTAACTTTTATATATTTCATATATATATGTGAAAGAATAGAACACAACCCCAGAAAAAGAATGAAATGGAAATAGCCAACTTAGTAGCTGCAGAGTTCAAAACACTAGTAATCAGGATGCTCAGAGAAATGATTGAGGACAGCCACAATATAAGGGAAGAAGTGGAAGTTATACAAAGTGAAATAAAGCAAAATAGACAGGGAAGGAAGTTGGGATTCAATCCAATGATTTGGAACAAAATGAAGAAATAAACATTTACCTGAAACAGAAAGAAGAAACAAGAAGTGAAAAGAACAAGAAGAGGATTAGGAACCTCTAGGACAACTTGAAATGTACCAACATCTGAATCATAGGGATGCCAGAAGGAGAAGAGGAAGAGCACGTAATTGAACATTTATTTGAAAAAATAATGAAAGAAAACTTCCCTAATTTGGAGAAGGAAATAGATATACAAGTCCAGGAAGCACAGAGTTCCAAGCAAGTTGGACCCAAAGAGGACCACACCAAGATACATCATAATTAAAATGCCAAAGGTTAAAGATAAAGAGAGAATCTTAAAAGCAGCAAAAAAAAAAAAAAAAAAAAAGTGTTACTTACAAAGGAGTTACCATGGCTGTCAACTGATTTCTCAAAAGAAACTTTTCAGGCAAGAAGGAGCTGGCAAGAAATATTCGAAGTGATAAAAAGCAGGATCCTTCAGCTAAGATTAAGATCACTCTGTCCAGAAAAGCTATCATTTAGAATGGAAGAGCAGATAAAGTGCTTCCCAGACAAGGTAAAACTAAAGGAATTCATCACAGAACCATTATTATATGAAATGTTAAAGGGACTTATTTAAGAAAAAGATCAAAACAATATTAAAAGGGCAATAAGCTCACGGTTATCAACTGAATCTAAAAAATAAAAACAAAAACAAACTAAGCAAACAACCAGAATAGGAGCAAATCAGATATGGGGATCATTTGGAGGGTTATCAGCTGGGAGGGGGAGAGGGAAGGGGAAGAAAGGGGAAATGGTACAGGGATCAAGGACCATAATTGGTGGGAACAAAATAGAGAGGGATATGTTAAGGATAGTATAGGAAATGGAGAAGCCTAAGAACTTACATGCACAACCCATGGACATAAACTAAGTGGAGGGATTGCTGGAGGGAAGGGGAGTACCAGGTGGAGAGGGGCAAAGGAAAAGATAATGGGATAACTATCAGCATAATCAATAAAAGATAAATTTTTTAAAAGCCTGTGTAGCTTAAACAATATAGGATTATGGTTCTCTCCTGTAACAATTCAGAGGTAGGCAATCCAGAACTGAGAAGGCAGTTTTTTCATCCTCATTGTGTGTCTTCTATCTTTCTCTAAGTCTGTTCCAGTTTTTATCATCTCATTTGCATCCCTAACAGCAGAAAAAAGGGCAAAGTGTTAGTACGCTCCTTATTTTTAGTTTGTTTTTAATTTAATTTTATTGTAGTATTACATTCATCCCCTTGTTTTTGGTTTTTAATTGGAGTATATATATAGGACACTACATCAGTTGTAAGTGTTCAGCTCAATTATCACAAAGTGAATACACTAGTGTAGTTGCCACTCAGGTTAAAAATAGAGCATTTATCAACTCTTTAGAAAACCCTCTTGCTACTATGCCTTCACTCCACCAATTTCCAGACCCTTTTGGTTTTCTGGTTTTTAAACCTTATTAAAATAGAGCCATGTTCTTTTGTCTCTAATTTCACTTACTAAACATTGTGTTTGTGATACTGTTTTTCCAAGTCTGTGCAGGTAGCAGGAGTGTATTCTTATTTGTGTTCAAATATTCCACTTTCTGATGCACTACAATGTGTGTATTCTTTCTTGGGGATGAAATTTGGGTTATTTCCATTTTGATTATTTTGAACATTTTTGTACACATATTTTTGGTGCACATATTGTAAGCATTTCAGTTTGGAAATGGAGAAGTATTACACAATGGAATACTATACAGTAGATCAACTTAGCCAATATCCTAAAGTGATAGTACTCATTTACAACCCCATCAGCAATGTAGATTTCCTGTCATTAATTCGTTCTTGGTATTATTAGTCTTTTACATGTAAGTCATTCTGGTAGGTATTTCACAGGTGTATTTGTTTTGTTTTTTATTTCCTTGATGACTGATGAGAGAGCACTTTTCATATGTTCATTAGATAGCCTCTTCTATGAAGTGTCTATTTAAGTCCTTTGTTTACCTATTGGTTTGTCTTCTTCTTTTTTTTTTTTTTTTTAAAGATTTTATTTATTATCTCCAGAGAGAGAGGGGAAGGGATAGAGACATCAATGTACAGTTGCCTTTCACCTGCCTCCAGCCATGGACCTGGCTGGAGACCTGGCTTGCAACCTGGTTATGTGCCCTGGCTGGGGATTCGAACCAGTGACCTTTGGGTTTGCAGGCCAGGGTTTGTCTTCTTTTTTAAAAAAAATATTTTATTGTTGTTCTGTTACAGTTCCAATTTTTCCCCCTTTGCTCACCTCTACCCAGCCTATCCCCACCCCTTGCTCCCACAGTCAGTCCTCACACTGTTGTCCATGCCCACAGATCATTCATACATGTTCTTTCCACCATTCTCCTTCCTCCTCCCCTCTGGTTGCTGTCAGACTGTTCCATGTTTCCATGCCTCTGGTTCTCTTGTGCTCGTTAATTTTCGTTCATTAGGTTCATCTTATAGGTAAAATCATATGGTATTTGTTTTTCATCAACTGGCTTATTTCACTCAGCATAATGTTCTGCAGTTCCACCATGCTATCATTAAAGGTAGGATTTCCTTCTTTCTTTCTACTGTTTAGTATTCCATTGTGTAAATGTACCACAGTTTTTTATCCACCCATTTACTGATGGGTAATTAGGCCCTTGCCAGCTCTTGGCTATTGTAAATAGTGTAGTGCTGCTATGAACAATAGGGGTGCGTAGGTTCTTTTGAATTAGTGTGTTTCAGAATTCTTAAGAGTGTAATCCCAGCTGTGGAATTGCTAGGTCAAAAGGCAGTTCCATTTTTAGTTTCTTGAGGAAATTCCATACTGTGTACCATTGTGGCTGCACCAGTCTGCATTCCCACCAACAGTGCACTAGGGTTCCCTTTTCTCTACATCTTTGCCAGCACTTGTTGTTTGTTGGTTTATTAATGGCCATTCTGACCTGTGTGAGGTGAAATCTGATTGTGTTTGATGGTCATCCCTCTGATGGCTAGTGATGTTGAGCATCCTTTCATATGTCTATGAGCCCTTTGTATGTTCTCCTTGGCAAAATGTTTATTCAGTTCCTTTGCCCATTTTTAAAATTGGATTGTTTGTTTTCCTGATGTTGGGTCATATGAGTTCATTATATACTTGGGAGATCACAAACTCTTGTCCGAGGTGTCATTGACAAAAATGTTTTCCCGTACGGTTGGATCCCTTTTCATTTTGATGATGTTTTCATTATCCATGCAGAATTCTTTTACTGTCTTTTATTTTTTGATTAATGGGAGTTCTTTATGTAATGTCAACACAAGCTTTTGGTAGTTATGCATTTTGCAATCTCCCTTCTCCCACTCCATAGGTTAACTTTTCACTCTTACTGGGTTCCTTGGTGAAAAAAATAGTTTTTAATTTTAATATAATTCTGTGATCCTTTTGCTTTATGATTTTTTTGCTTTCTTTTGTCCTATTTAAGAACTCTTTTTCTACCCTAAGGCCTTGATGGAATTTCTTTGTTACCTTCTAGAAGCTTTGCTGCGTTCCCTTTCACACACAGATGGGCAGTCCACTTAGAATTGATTTTTGTGGTTAGCATGCATACATACCTTTCTGACCTCATGCCATTTGTTGAGAAGATTGTCTTACTCATTGCTCTGTAGTGCCATTCTTGCCATAAATCATGTATGTGTGAGTCTGTTTCTAGACTCTATTTTGTTTACTTGCCTGTCCTTGCACCAGTACCATTTAAGTAAAATTGTCTTAATTAGTATAGCTTTTTAATTAGCCGTAATATCTGGTAAAGTAATTTCTCCTCTTTTATTTTTCTTCCAAGATTGCCTTGATTATTCTTGGTCTACTGCAAAATCATTTAGATTTTAGATTTGTTAGTTCTCTTTTGCCTGCACATATGTTCTATATATACTAAGTATTCTTTTTAGGAACACAATCCAGATTTGCACTTATTTCCATTCATATCATAGTGCCTAGAATATTATTGCATGACTTATCTAGCTGTAAGGGAGGCTTGAGAAGTAATGTCTTTAGCTTCTTGGCTATTTATCATACAATACTATTATTGTGGTAGAAAAGAGATAAAGATATTGAAAGATAGCAAGCAGTAGGCCATACTATTTGAGAGATTCTATTAAGTCAGGTATAGTCTCATAATTTATATCCCTCCCCTACCTCTTCCTTTGTGGCTAACTTTACACTTCATAGCTTCGCTGGCTTTTCTAATCACCTGGCTGGTGGCTCAGTGGATTGGTGCTGGCCTGCAAACCCAAAGGTTGCTGGTTCAATTCCCCAGTCAGGGCACATAACCAGGCTGCAAGCCAGGTCCCCAGCCAGATCCTTAGCTGGAGGCAGGTGAAAGGCAACCATACATTGAAAAAAGAAAAACTACATATATACTATAGTAGAAAGAAAATATTATTCTAGGGTAAAGTATATTTTTATTATCTTGACACATTTAAGTGATGCTTCACCACACACAAAAAATATTTGATACATCACAGTTTCTCCTCAAATGTGAGTGTTATAGCTTTTTTTAATTGATCTATCACCTATGTAGAACAGTATTATGTTCATGACTTTCCCTAACCTAATCTATTTTAATTATTTTCAGAGTGAATGAAGACATGAAATTAACTGACTTGGAACTAGGAAAGCTGGCAAGTAATATACAGGAGTTATTGTATAGTGCCTCAGATATATGCCATGATCGAGCTGTCAAATTTCTCATGTTAAGAGCAAAGGTTAGTTGTTTTGATAAAGCTTTAGATATCTTGTATGTAGTGTAATTATTTTGAAAATCTGAAATAATATCCCCACTTGTGTCCCTATGTTCCCCACAATTCATACTATATTTTTGATACTTAATAAGGTTAATGCTACTGGTACGGTCTGTTAGGGAGTTGTTAAACCAAATAAGAGAAATAGGAAAATTTATTCAAGTATTCTTTTCAAGTAAATGTTTAATAAAAAGCTTATTTTGAAATAAACCTTAATAATTAATTTGAAGCTAATTATGCTATTTTATGTATGTGTATGTAACTCATCAATTTATTAGTAAAATTAGTTGAACTCCAATGTTCTACAATTTTTATGTAATGACATGAATTTATTTCAGCTAATATATTTCAAATGGGCCAGAATAAAATTTAAACATCTGAAGGTTTTTGTGTTCAATTTGTGGGACTAAAGTATTAGAAGATTTCATTAAAGTAATTTTTAAATCTTTACAAAGTAATATATATTATAAAAATAATAAATTGATTAATATTAACATTTGTTAAACTGGATGGTTTTATAGCACATTTATATTTGGTGTTATACTAACTGTCATTATTTTTGTATTATCTTTAAAATTTAGGATGGTTTTCTAGAGAAGCTAAATTCCACGGAATTCATAACACTTTCTAGATTAATGGAAACATTCATTTTAGACACTGAACAGATATGTGGAAGAAAAAGCATGTCATTACTTGGAGCACTTCAGAGTCAAGCTAGTAAATTTGTTAACAGGTTTCATGAAGAGAGAAAAACCAAGCTCAGGTATCATATCCATGTCCATTCTGTTCTTAATCTTTTTACTTTTCTTTACAAAACAGTTATATTTTAAAAAGCTTAATTGTTAAACTCCTAACAAATTCTTTTCTTTTTAATTAAAGGCAGATTTGAAATTAAAATCTCAAAAAATAAAAAAAAATCTCATGTCTTGGTTTTTAAATGTGCAATTAGAATGTTTATTTCCATTAAAGCATTTATTAGGAAGATCTTTAGTAGATTGCTTTTCCTGTCTCACTCAAAGTGAAGTTAATTATGTTTCATTACTGTTGGTTAGTCTAAGAGATATAAAAAAAGAAATACTTCATGAAAGTATTCATACTGTTTATGAATGATTTCTGTTTCTGAAGGTGTTCAGCATTTTAAAGTCTTACGTACTAACAATAGCTAATGGCCATTACTGTGTAAACACTCAGTGCCTTGTATTGCATGAGCTGTATTGAAATTTAATGTGTTCATAGTTTTTATTATTATTAAAAGACATAAAAGTCTTATGTACTTTCTCAGCTGTTTTATTTTTAACCAAGGAAAATAGCAGCAAAATATTATTAAAGTTTATCTTTCTTTTTACTTTACAATAGCCTCCTCTTAGACAATGAGCGCTGGAAGCAAGCTGATGTTCCTGCAGAATTTCAGGATCTTGTTGATTCACTATCAGATGGAAAGATTGCTTTACCTGAAAAAAAATCAGGGGGTATGTGTATTTTTTCACACTCTCTCTTTGAATTTTGTTTGTTCATTTTGTAGAAATGCTTAATATTTCTTTAATTGTCGGGGACTTAAAAAGTTTAGAACTAATACTCTCAGCTTAGTAAGTAATTGACTGTACAAGTATCTGTGGTAATTTATAATAATTTCAGGTATTTATTGATGGTTAATCATATGCCAGGCACTGAACCAGGTGCTTTTTAAAACTCCAGTTTATTCTCTCAATAATTTGTTATAAAGATACTATTGTTATATTGTTAACAGTGAGGAATCAAGGAAACATGAAGCTTTTAAGAGTAAAGGAATCTTGTATAAATGTGATGAGTTGGGATTTGAAACAAGCTTTTTGTAATTTCATAGGTATGTTCTTAACCACCATGCTATATTGTTCAGAGATGTGTAACCATTCTGCACTAATAAGCTTCTTTGTGTCAGATAATGAAACAAGGGTAGCAGTTATAATTCTTTAAAAGGGTTAAGTCCAATGAAAAAATAGGTATTGGCAATTACATTAGACACAATATATTAACAATTAACGTAGTATGATATGATAGAGAAAACCACAATGTAAAGAACCATAGAGAAAACTGGAGACTAAAAAGGAAGGGCCAGAGAGGTAGGAAGAAACCCAAAAGAACATAGAAGTCAAAAAGTCAGTTTCAAGTAGAGAATTGTCATTGGTATCAAATATTGTTTGAAAGATAAAAATGGTTAAAGTGGAGTTGGTGTTTGATAATAATGTAAATTTATATATAAATTAACCTATAGTACCAGATTTGAAGCTATGAAGTCCTTGAATATTTTTAATCAAGGAGGCAGTTGCACTTGCAAATTTTATGAAAATTTAATATCTTTACATAGAAATATTTTTAAATTATATACTTTATATTTGCACAAAATGCAATTGTGCTGCAACAGAAAAACTAAAATACAGATAGTGACCACTATTTTGATATGTAACTTATTTGTTATCTTAGTGATTTGAGTGATAGAGTCAGATTGTAGGTCAGTGCTAAGTAACACAAAAGGTGAGAAAGGATAGACATGTATAGTCTATTTTTTGAACAAGTTTGGCTGTGAGCGATGAAGCAGCAGCTGCAGACTTAAAAGAAATTAAAGATTGTTACCTTAATCCACTACTTGAGAGAAGAGTTTTAAGGTAGGAGAAGCTGAGTTAATTTTATGCTTAGCAGAAAGAGGAGAAGGTTAATTTAGAGTAAGAATGACATAGTGATTGTGGAGAAGTTCCCCTGAAATTGAATCCAGAGTTCAGGACAAAGGCTATCACTTCTACCACTGTGACAAAAGACAGTGGTTTAAAGATAGGTGTAAAATAGGTTAATTCATATAGAGCAGAGAGAGGAATGGAAGAAATTAAATAAATTTCAGTTTTCTGTGCCCATTATTAGTAGATAATAGCGTTGGGTGGTGGTCACAATTTTTTAATTGATTTTATATTAGCAAAGTAAAAGCATTCAAGTAGCAAAAGCTAAAAGAAAAATAAAACACTGATCATTCTGAATCACAAGTTTCAAAAGGTAAGATATATATTGCTCACCTCTTACTCTTTTAAACTATATTTGATGATTTTCCAATGTTTGAGGTATTGTACTAGATGACTAAGGCATATTTTCTGTCCCCGAACAGCTCAGTCTTGTTATTCACTATCATGCAAACAATGATTTTTTAAATTAAAATGATATAGTATGATTGAATTAACTAAGTATTTTGCCTGCAAAGTGGGCTGTTTATTTTTATTTCCTGTTTGAAGGATTCTAACAGAATTTTTCTACATATATACCTACTTCTCTTCCAATCTTCTTTCCTCTGAGAGAGAAGAAAGTATAGTATGCTATTAGAAGTCCATTAACATTTTACTAGTTCCTACCAGGTTAAGGGTCCTTGGTTATTATTTATCCACTATTCATTTATTGAATTGCTAGCTACTTAGCTAGGCATTGAGGAAATGAATGTTAATGGATAATAGTTAATATTGATGCTAGACAGTTCTAAGAACTTTATTTACATCGTTATCATTTGCAAGTCTAGGAGGTAGTCACTGTTAGGATTCCCAATTAACAAATATGAGAATGGAGGCACAAAGTGGTTCAGCAACTTACTTAAGGTTACATAGCTAGGAAATGGTAGAGCTGAGATCCAGATTCAGGCAGACTAACTTTAAGGCCCTTTCTCTTTACTATGCCACTCTTCTGCAATGTAGAGTTGGTTAAGAAAAATTCCTGTCCTCAAAAAACGTTATCTGACATAGTGAATTGTGATTAGAAATTATAGCACACTGAATTTTTTTACTTTAAAGAAAGCTGGAAGTAGACATGTAATGTGTTGATATAAGAATGTCCAAACCTATAGAGAATTGTTATAAGAGCTTATTTGAACCAAACAGATCAAATAGGGGAGGCAAGATGTTAAATGCTTCAGCAAATGACAATTTTGCAGTTCTTTTTATACATTTAAAATTAAGGAGGGACCATAAGAAAGATTACATGAAGGTGGGAGAAAGTAAGGTATGGGAGAGTTAAGATTATGTGCTCTGTTGAGAATGGTTACACTTGCAAGGGGTCTGAAAAAACAGGCATTTCAAACGGGTGTTAAGCTAGATGCACATGAACAATGGGCAGGTTTTGCTTAAGGCAAAAATAACCTTCTACTAGGAAAGTTAAAGGCCTGAAGTGTGACTAGCTACTGTGACCTGCCCAGTTTGGATTTTATCATCAGGTAATTCTGATGTTACTTTATGTCACTAAACTTATACATAGCCCCTTTGTTATTTACAAATGCCTTTGAGTTCACAGGGGGCTTGAAGTTTAGAAAAGCATGATGACGTGCCCAAGGTAATTAATTAATTTGGCTGATTGAGCACAAAAATTCATTCTTACCTTTCTTTTCATCTCACCATGATGAATTTTATTTTATAATGATAAGAAATACCATAAACTGAAAATAAAGTAACTTCTGGGTTAAAATCTTAAAAATTAAATGTATTCTCTACTAAAAATAGGAATTAACTTGCATTTTCAGAATTATAAACACAACCAGTTGAAATATAAGTTCTCCCTTTTAAAACTACATATACTACTGACTCATCACTTAACATGTATCAGACCTAGAGGATGGATAGTTTGTAATCATTATCTCTATCATTAACACAAACCTGTTTAATTGATATAGATATGGAGACTCAAATAAGTTAATTAATTAGCCCAACGTCATGCATCCATTAATTGGCAGTACTGGAACTCAGTAAATAGGAACTATCTTACCCAGTTTTTTTTTCCTAAAGTTTTTTTCTCATATTTTGTTTCATCTTGTACCTATGTCTTTCTGGTTTGTTTGCTTTACTCTCTAGCTTCCGAAGAAAGGAAACCAGCTGAAGTCCTCATCGTGGAGGGACAGCAGTATGCTGTTGTCGGGTGAGTGGCACATTTTTCTTTATTAGTTGAGTCAGTTGTTTAAAACATAGGTCTTCTATCTCTCCCTTGATGCGAATTGGAAATTTTGGATTAGCAATTTAAAACCCTTCAGGGAATTTAAAGGACAATTTATGGATTCTTTTTTATTTTCTATATTTTATAGTCTGTATCCATTGACGATTGCACTGGCTTGACAACAACAAAAAGGGTTGCTGATTTTCCTTGTGTAACGAGAAATCTGGTGGTACCAGATCCAAGGGTGGTGTAGTAGCTCCACAATGTCATTAGTTTCTCAAACTCTTTATTTTTTCCTGCATCTTTTTTTTCTTTTCTGCATCTTTTTTAGTGTGTAGTATATAGCATAATAGTTGAATTGGAACTGCTTTGATTTCAATCCCAGGGTCTCTCTTTGTGACCTTGGGCAAATTACTCAGTGTGTCTCAGTTCCCTCATCTGTAAAACAAAATATGGAAAATAGTGTCGTACTAAAAATTATCACAAAATTTAACAGGTAATTCATGTAAAACATTTAGCACAGCTTTGGCACCTAATAAACAGTTCTTAGTTGTTGGTAGTCATTTCCGTTATCATCATTTGTCACTAGATCCTTTACTCTTTTACCAATAACAGGATTTCAGATTTAAGAAAAATACAAATTCCAGTGTTGTTTGTCTAGTATTACATACCTTTCTATTAAATGAGTAACTAAAATACTTCCGTTCTTTAATAGTACATCACAATTTAAGTATTTTCATATATGTGATCAATGTCATTTGATCTCTACAACCATTTTGTAAGGTAAACATTTCAAGGATAACTTGTTTCCTTAACAATTAAGAGAATTGAAACCTAGAAGGTTAAATGGTTAATATAAAATGACCCAAATAAAGCCAGAATTAGTATCAAAATCTAGCTCCCAATATTTAGAACAATTTTTTTCACCTTTTTTGTTTCTTATCACAATATGTCTTTTCTGAAATAACCATCCCTTTCAGGAAGAACAGATTATATTCTCCTTGTAACTACATGCCTCTTATTATGGTTCTTCCTGTAGTATGTTAGAATTATTTATTTATGTATATATTTATCTGGCTCAATTCTGAGTTCCACAAAGGTAGGGAATCATTTCTTAACATTTTTATTGTTCTTGGCACATAATAAATACTCAAAAATGTGATGCTTTTCTCAGTCTGTTTTATACAAAATTCTAAAGTACCCTGTTGTAAGCTAATGCTTTTCTTTCTTTCTTCTCTGATGTTCTTTTCTGTTTTGGGGAGGGCGAAGCCCTGAAATTTTATCTATCCCCTCTAATTATGATTTCTCTGTTCAGCTACCCATTATCTGATTAGTCTTCCCATGCTTGATGGAAATGGTCCCTTCTGGTTATTTGGCTACCTGGCTCTTTAGGCAGAAAACTGAGCTCCCTGGCTGAAGGGGGAACATTGTGGTTCTAAGAGAAAAACCACAGAAGTTAAGTGGTAGACTTCTGTCCAGTAAAACACACTCTAGGAATATGAGTGGAGAGTAATATATGATTTGATAATTAACCTGTTATAAAGGCTAGGCACCATTGTTACCAGACTAAAGGAGTCTGTGTTCACCTCTGCATATCAAAGCCCAATCAAAGGCAAGCAGGAGTTTACAGCAAAGAAAGTGGAAGCTTATTAATTTAGTTGAGTGATTTTCAACCTATTTCATATCATAGCACACATAACTAATTACTAAAATTCTGTGGCATAACAGAAAATGTATTTTTTGTAGCTCTGACAAAAAAAAAAATAGGTGTAATTTTGATTCATTGACATTGGATGGCTATTGTTGTGTTTGGCTGTTGTAATTTTTTTTTAATTTGACAAGCTAAGGGAAAAGAAGTCACTGCCCCTGACTAAATAATTGGGTATTGTATGTTTTAAAAACTCTCACAGCATACCATTGTGCTACAGCACCCCTGTAGAAAATCACTGGTTTAGGAAATGTCACCAAGTCCAGAGCCCCGGATAAACTAGTACTAAAAGACCTGGCTCCCCATGGCTTCAGGGGTTGGGTTATATGGGGGGAAAATTGTTAATCATGGGGGGCTAAAGGGGTTGGGGGTCCTGAGCTGTATTGATTGGTTGGGGCCAGTGTAGGGATCATTTGATCATTGTATTAGGTCCTGATGTCAGCCATGGATGGCATTGTTCTGTCTGATTTCCTATAGGATTGTTCTGTTTTCACGCTCCTGGGACTGAAATATAACTGAAGTCAAGATCTTTAGCTTGACTAAAATTTTGTTTCTGTGGTCAACAGACCTGAGGCTTAACCTCAGAGGTTGCTGTCAAAAAAGTATAACATAAGCCCTGGCTGGTAGCACATTGTTCTTAGAAGCCAGTTTCTCTTTCATCTAAGAAAATCTGGACTATGTTGCTTCCATTAATTCAAGAGTTGTGATTAAGGACCTACTGCATAATCAAACACCATATGCCCTTTTTGTCAGTGCTTCTGAATCTGTTACCATACAGATGTTGGGTTCAGCTGCTTACCTCCATCCATAGGCAAATTCCAGAGGCAGAGGATGGTGAAAAAAGGAAAAGAGACTTCTGTTCAAAGATGCCCAAACTGGAAGAATGGCAGTTTCCTGCCTTAAAGCCTATCCCCTCCAGAAAAGGGGGAAAACCCATCCAGTTTCCTGCCTCAACCCAGCTATCCTCTCTCAGACCAGTCCAAGTCCAAGGCTGCACCCAGAGTTCCTACTCCCTTTTAAAAGTATCATCCCTTGGCAGTTGGTGGCTGTAGCACGACTATCCAGATGGTTTGGCTTGTTCTGGGTTGCAGTCAAGTTTAGGTTCCCTCCTGGGATCTGCATGTGTGGCTTTCACTGTTACCAAGCAAAGCAGGGCTTGTTCAAGTAGTGCCTTGGTGTATGACCCAACAATTAGTGTTGAGAGAAACAGGTTTTTATTTACAATATTCCAACCTTGGGTAGGCTGTGGGCACTCCTGCTCAGAGCCCTGTTCTCCCACGAGACCCAGCACTTCTCTTGCTTCCCAAAGGGCTATAAACCAAAACCAAGCCCAATAGTTCCCCATCCCTTCTCTGTCAGATCTTCAGGATCTGGGGTACATTGTTATCAGCCCTATATCATAGTCCAGCAAAGCATGTGCCATATTATACTAGACCATGGTGAAGTCCAGGAAAGGCATACATCCCAAGAGAGTGTCTGTTCTGCGCATCCCGAGTTCCAAGAGTCCAGATAGAGTCCGCGACTGCAAGGCGGAGTCATTTGTAGCTTCGGAATCAGGGGAGCTGGCATGACCAAAGCAGCAGCATGTCTACTTTCTTACCAGCCCAGGCCACATGGCCAAATCCTGACTATAAACTGCATAGCTGCTTCTTCCCTCTCATGGCAGACGAGCTTCACTACAAACTGCACAGCTGCTACTTGACTACAGGCAGCATGGCTGAATCACCTTTTGGCTCACAGCTCCTTCCTCATGGCTACTCATTGTTTTCTCTTCTATACTTGCTCTGTCCACATGGCCTCTCCCATGGCAGACCAGCTCTCCTACACAGCTGCCCAGCTGCTACATCTGGGCTCTCTTCCTACATATCAGACCTCCTAGCCAACTCTGGTCTACACCTTTTCAGACCCCATGACTTTCTCTTCTTTTCATGGCCCTTAAGTTAAATGCTGACCCAGAGCACCATAAGTCATTGTAATGAAAAGTATTTTAAGCTTATCATCTACCCTTTTGCCCTGGGCTGTAGCACAGTTATTATCTAGCTATCAGCTTGCTATAGATGTGCAAAGTGCCTTAAAAGCAGCTTTATCTCCTTTTCCCATCCCCAAAACACTGAGCTGTGGTAACTTTGGGGAGGCCCCCCTAACCTCTGTTACAGCATTACCATCTTCCATGTGGCTTCCAGGGCCAGCCAGCCCCACAAAACACTGACTAATATGTCCCTGAGGTGGATCAAAGAGAGAGACCCTTGGTTAGGCTTGTGCCCAGAAGCAGGAAGGAGTCAGGTGGACCAGTTAAAAACCTTTATTGAAGGATGTTGAAGCAGATGGGCTGAGTCTAAGGGGGCAACAACAGCAACAACAAGGGAAAGGGTAGGGGGATTTTTAAGGGCATGGAAAAGACTCCCAGAGGGCCGAGTCACCCTGCTGTCACCCTGCTGATCAGCTGTAGAATCCAGGGTGTAGGTGAAACAACAATGTCCTCTGATTAGGGATGGTTGCTGTGGGAAAAGAAAGTCCAGGAGATTTATGGCCCTTACTCCTGGAAAATGCTCAAAGAGAGAGAAACCAGGTCTCAGCACAATGCTGGCAGCTACTCAGTTGCCTCTGACAACAGGGAACTTCGTGATTTGGTATGTGACCTTTGATGGATACACTCTTTGTTTTAGCAGAGGTGTTGGCTCAGGTCCTGCGAGGCTGCAGGCCACAGTTGTCAGGAACAAAGTGACCACTGACTACAGCCTGTTTACAAGTCCTGACACAGGTGGCAGGTTTCAGGGTGGGCAACATGATCCCAACACCCTCTCCACCTTTTCCTCAGTTTATATCTTCCAGTCCAAACTTCCATGTACTCCTGGAAGGGTCCACCTCCCCTCCCCCCAACCAATGCCATCTTTTTCCTAGATTAGACTGATAGCTCTTTCTCTGGTACAGTGCCTCCCCCTGCTGCCATCTTGACCTTTAAGGTAGATGTGGCTGCATCCTCTAGTCCCACCCCCATCCAGGGACAGGAAAGGAGTAGGAGGGCTTTTTCCTTTACCAATCACCCTTTCTAGCTTTGCACCTGCTGAGTGCAAGACCTCCCCACACCACAGCTTGGGAAGAGGGACCTGTCCTCTTGCAGCCTCTGCTCACTTGGTTACTGGGGCAACAAGGCACTGCCCCTGCAGCCCCTCCCCTCTGCCCCTGCAGCCCCTCCCCTCTGCCCCTGCAGCCCCTCCCCTTTGCTCTTGCAGGCACTCCTGGCACTGGCCAGGCTATCGGTATCACAATGGCCAAAGAATAGGATACTTGCTTTATAGAAGAGACTTACTTAATAAGGATGCCACACAAAGAGTGATATATGCTCACAGCACAAAATTTAAGGAGGTACTCATTCTCAGTGCCATGCAAATGATGACCTGGCCCTGAAATTGAGTGCCTCCTTAATTTTGCACTCTCAGCCTAGTGAGTTCCTGCTCTGCTGTGCTTGTAGGTAAAACACATAATTTAGCAGTTAGCAAGATCATTGTTGATTCTATATGCCAAATCAGTTTAATTTTTGTTTTGACTGCGTACTATATTATCTTTCTTTCTTTATAGAACTGTGTTGTTGTTGATAAGAATTATCCTTGAATATTGCCAGTGTGTGGATAATATCCCATCTGTTACTACTGACATGCTTACTCGCCTATCTGATTTATTGAAGGTGAGTATGATTTTACTCTGTTATGGAAATATAGTTGAAAGAAGTAATTCTTTAGGGTGTGACTTATCTTCTAAGATGTTTCAGGGTTATCTGTAAAACATTAATTTTGTGACATTAAATTATGGTTAAATCACATATACCTGGAAGAAGGCTGTCAGCTTCCTTCTCACTCCACATTTAGTGACTTCTCATTACACTCATAGAGTTGTTAATGACATCGGAGACAGGAGATGATTTGTTTGTTAGGTGCTGAACATCACTGAGGCCACTTAGGTCAAAAAACCTGGACTGGTTTCAAATGTGCATGGAAGGAATTTACTGAATTTTACAAAATTCATCTCATTAAGGTTAGAGATTTTACTTAAATCACTCTTTCAGAACAATTAGTGTAAAGTAAAAATGTGATAATTTTATTCAGCCATGTGATATTAACAGGTATTTTTTTAACTGCTAACATAAAGGCATTTTTATTTTTTCAGAAATCTAATCTTTCAATTAATTATTGCCCAAAACTGAATTGTCATATTTTAATTGAGAAACATTTTGTTACCCTTTTGAAAATAGGATTTATCTGGTAAGAATAACGGAAGAAAATGACTGAACTAGTTCTGTAAATGCAAGTTAAATGTTAATTTCTGAACAATTGTTAGAATTTCTCAGCTTTTTTTCTACCAGGCAGTACGTACTATCATTTAGGAACACCTGTCCCCAGCTCTGTGTGTGTTTATGGGGTATGACCATTACATAAATAGATCCTGATGACTCCTACTAGAAAATTTACTTGGTCATTGAATGAGAGGAAAGATGATGCATTTTTTAACTCTGTTAATACAGTACCAGCATATGGTTTTTAATAAATTGTTGGATTTTTTTTTCCCTTTGTTAGTACTTCAATTCAAGAAGTTGTCAGTTAGTTCTTGGAGCTGGTGCACTGCAAGTTGTTGGACTAAAAACAATAACTACAAAAAATTTGGGTATGGATTTTAATTTAATTCACATGCTGAAGTATTATAATTATGTTACTATACTTGTGTTTTGGCATACCTGATGTTTGTTACTCTCACCAAAGGCTATAAAAGTGGCAAATGCTACTTCGCTTTTTTATGTATCACCATAATTCAACAAATAATGTCTGCAGAAATGCTATAAGGAATTTCTGCTTTAATAAGTGTGTTATTTGGAAGTTGCACAGCTGTGGAAAATGTCAAGCTGCATTATGTGTGAAGTACTTTGGGGTGATAGGTATTGAATGTCAGAAGAGAACCAGTTTACTGTCAGCTTCCTTATGCCACTGATAAACATACCTGAGTCCATCTGGAAAATCAGCACATTCATTACAGTACTGAGTACCAAATGATTTTCTTAATTCTGTTACTTTTTGCCACAGTATTCCTCATTTATGAAATAAACGGGGGTCTATATTTAATTAATTAATGTTTTTTACTTAATTTGATATGTACTTAAAGTCAGCTAATACCCTTTTTTGTTTCTCCATGGTATACATCTACTACCACTTGGATCTTCAGCTCTTTCTTCACGCTGTTTGCAGTTAATTGTGCACTACATTCCTGTGATCCGGGCTCATTTTGAAGCCCGACTGCAGCCTAAGCAATATAGCATGCTTAGGCATTTTGATCATATCACTAAGGTATTTTCTTACTATACTTTATACTGGAGTTTCATAAATTTAATTCCAGAATTACTAAATATTTTTTAGATGTATCCCAAGGACTTAATATAATGTTATTTCTCATTACAGGACTACCATGACCACATAGCCGAAATATCAGCTAAGCTTGTAGCGATAATGGATAGCTTATTTGACAAGCTGTTATCTAAGGTAATTATTTATGTAAATTATTCGGCTTTGCTTAAAGGCATTGTGAGTTTTTCATAGTTGTTTAGCAAATCAATTTTTTCAGAGTTTAGGAGAAAACTCAGTAAAATCTTCGGATTGCCCAAATGGTTGATATTTATTTCCTAGTGGGTCCAAGGATAGGGAGATGATTTCAAAAATGAAAGAAACCCTACACAGAAGTGATTTTATATCAGCTGTATTGACAAATATAAGCCTTCTTCAAAAATAAGTCTTATTCTGAAAGCCTTCCAGAAACAGAATTGAGAGAACAAAGATCAAAAAAGAAGAAAAAGTAAATTGTTTGTGATAAAATGTGTTATTAAAAATATGAAGTCAGCCCTGGCTGGTAGCACAGTGGATAAGGCCTGCAAACCCAGGGGTTGCTGGTTCGATTCCCAGCCAGGGCAACATAACCAGGTAGCAAGCCAGGTCTCCAGCCAGATCTGTAGCTGGAGGCAGGTGAAAGGCAACCATACATTGATGTTTCTCTCCCTCTCTGCCTCTCTCCCTTCCCCTCTCTCTGAAAATAATAAATAAAACCTTAAAAAAAAATGGAGTCAGGCACTCTATTGTTTCCCTCATAGATAATCAGTTTCAATGTTTGCTTCTCATTCCCCATAGATTTTTAAAAGAAACAATGTTTTCTAAAAAATTCTTAATTGTACTAAGAGGGTATCTTCAGAAAAATGTCATTTAATCAGCCCCAGTCACTTTTGCCCTGTCACTCCTTTCCTTTCCTTAAGTTTTCAACATATATCTTAGAGAGAAAGCAGAAATTTTATAACTTGAAAGTTTAAAGATTTACTTACTTTATTATACCTTTATCCAAGGGCATATTTAGAGTAAGCTTATAAATCAAGGCACTTTGATATGCTTTTCCTCCTACTTGTATCCTTCAGATTCTGATATGGCAGGAGCAACAGGCACATAAAAATCTTAAAAGGGCAAGGTAAAGTGGTACCCATTCACATACATAGACATGTGATTAAACCTTTGCTGGTGAAAATAAGAAAGGAGTGCTTGGAAAAAAATTGTGCATTTGTTTAATAGCTCTCAAATGTTTTGACCACAGGATGCTTTTACACTCTTAAAAATAATTCAGGACCCCAAGTATAAGCTAAATTCAAAAGCAGTTCTATTCTGCCAGTTTCCTTTTTTTTTTTTTTTTTTTAATTAAAACCTTTTTTTTTTTAAAGATTTTATTATTTCCAGAGAGAGAGAGGAGGGGAGAGAGGCAGAGAGGGAGAGAGACATCAGTGTATGGTTGCCTTTCACCTGCCTCCAGCTATAGACCTGGCTGGAGGCCTGGCTTGCAACCTGGTTATGTGCCCTGACTGGGAATCGAACCAGCGACCTTTGGGTTCGCAGGCCGGCACCTTATCCACTGTGCTACCAGCCGGGTAGTTTTCTTTTTGAAATATGGTATTCTGTGTACCAAAAGGCAACAAATAATGCATTATGACTACCCTCAAGGAGTTTACCATCTAATATGGCAGAAGACTAAACACCTAACAATGTAGAACAAGGTAAATGTTAAATAGTAGAACTAGTAATATGCTGTGGAATATGATTAAACAACTCCCACCCCTCGCAATGTCAGTACTCTTAAGACCTTGACTTTATTCTGTTGTAACTGAACCAAAAAAAAAAAAAAAATGGGGGTTTGTCTGCCTGCTGCCACAAAAGCCAAATTCGTGTGGCAGTTTCTGAATGAGGTTTTATTCAGGTGCTGCACAGTCTGGGAGAACAGCAGACTCCTGTCACAAAGCCCATCTCTTCATCAAGGCCAAGACAAAAGACAGTGCCCAGAGAGTTTGTGCTCCAATTTAAAGTACAGTCCTTTGGAGCCTGCAATGGCTGCAAAGTAGTTATATCCCCATCCAGGTAGCTTTTATAATATATTTGAGGCTTTATGATATTTCATTGCTAAATATTTAAGTATTTCTAAAAATTAAGGACACTTTCTTATATGATCACTCTACCATATCATACCTAACAAAAAATATCCCTTCTAATACCTGCTTCTATTAGAATCTTATCAATTGGGCAAATTATTAATCTCCTCAGTTTCTGTCTGTAAATGGGAGTTATAATAGAGTTTCACAAAGTTGTAGTGAGAATTAGTAGACACAGTACATGAAACACTTCTTTTACTGTGCCTCTGACTATAGCAAATTCCGGTAAATGATGACTGGTAATGTTTCTGTTGTTTCATAGTAACTTGCTTGATCAAATTTCTACGTGGTCTGCATTATCACATTTAGTCTCTTAAGTCTTTTAGAAACTTTAGATGTCCTCCTTGTCATATTTTATATCCTTTTTTAATGTAAAAAATGTTCCTAGACAATTGTAGCTTAGTGTTTTCTCTACCACCTTCCCTCTCAATGACTTCTGTTACCCTGGCATATTGTGTTCCCTCCTTATTAACAAGTGCTCTTTGTCACTCCCTGTCATAATTACTTCTTTTTTCCCCATGGGTTGTCTAGGAGCTTGACCCTGGTTTTTTTGTTTTCTTTTTAAAAGATTTTATTTATTATTTTAGAGAGGGGAAGGGAGGAAGGTAGAGAGGGAGAGAGACATCAGTGTGTGGTTGCCTTTCACCTGCCTCCAGCCACAGACCTACCTGGAGACCTGGCTCGCAACCTGGTTATATGCCCTGGCTGGGGATTCGAACCAGCGACCTTTGGGTTTGCAGGCTGGTACCTTGTTTTGTTTAATCTCATCCAGGAACATTTTTTAATTGCTTTTGGACAGAGAGGAAGAGGTGAGAAAGAGAGAAACATCTATGTGAGAGAGAAATTTCAATTGGTTGCCTCTTGTAGGATCCCCAGCTGGGGATCAGACCTGCAACATAGGTATACACTGTATGCTCTGACTGGGAATTGAACCCGTAACTTTTTGGTGTGCAGAATGACACTCCAAACAATTGCGCCACACTGGCATGGCTGACCCTGTCCTTAATTCATACCAACATAACAGAATGATTAGTTTGGGTAAGCCTCTCACTTTTTAGCTTTTCATTTTCTTTTCTGAAGATTTTAATTTGAGGAAAGAAGGATAACACAATATAATATAGGCTGATTCAAAGATGCTGATTAGCAAGGGTGCATTCCTTGGGTAGAATGAAACATTAACATCTAATTGTGCTATTGGCTAGACTGATGTCCTATCCATCATTCATTCATTCAGTAAGTTAAATGGTGTTAGGTAACAGGAACACACAGAGTGATGAAGCCTTCTCTCTTGTCCTTGAATAGTTGTACTTGTAACTTTAGGTATTAGGTATTTACCTAGTAGGAACAATATAATAACTATATAAGAAGTAGAATATATAAAGTGTCCTAAGTAAAGAACCAGTTTGGTGCTGTTGGAGCTTTTAATGCTTTGAAAGAGATGGTTGCCAGCTAGGGAGGGAGACCTGGGAAGGATGCCTTATGGACGAGGCATAAGGTTTGTTTTTAAAGGTAAATATGATTAAGGCAAATGAAGTAGCAGTATAGAGATACTCGGAGGTAGCAGTATGAGTAGACATGGTGATAGGAATCATAAGTTAGTTTAGTGCCAGGGTTTTGGAGTCAGGTAGACTTAAGTTCAAGTTGCATGTTTGTCACATATTAGCCATTGAAGACAATGGGCAAATTATTAATCTCCTCAGTTTCTGTCTGTAAATGGGAGTTATAATAGAGTTTCATAAAGTTGTAGTGAGAATTAATGAGATACAGTACATGAAACACTTCTTTTACTGTGCCTCTGACTATAGCAAATTCCAGTAAATGATGACTGGTAATGCGTCTGTTGTTAATATGTAAGCAGTGCCATTTAGCTAATGTATTACGGTGGTGAACAGAAGAGTCAGAGGGAGGTATGTTGGAAAGGTAGAGGAGAACCTTACTAGTGGAAAGTTAACTTTACTAGTGGAAAGTTAAGCAATTTAAGTCAGGCTTATGGAAATATAATTTATATTCAATAAAATTCACTCTTTTAAGTTCATAGTTTGGTGATTTTAACAAATATATACAGTAGTAGAGCTACCATTGTCAAAATATAGAATAATTTCATCCCTGTTAAACATTCATTCCCTGGGCACTTTGTAGTCCCTCCTTTCCCCACATCCCACAACTCTTATCTCATTTCCATCTGTATAGTTTTACCTTTTCCACATGTCCTATAAATGGAACTATACAAACTACAGTCTCTTGTCTCATGCTTCTTTTATTTAACATAATACTTTCAAAATTCATGGATATCGAAGGATGTATTAGAAATGGTTAGTTCCTTTTTATGATAAAGGTAGTATCCAGTGTATGGATGCACCACTATTTATTAGTTCATCAGTTGATTTTGGGGATGTCTCCGGTTTTTATCTGTTATGAAAACTGCTGCTATAAACATTCATGTGCACGTGTATGGGCATGTGTTTTTGTTTCTCTTGTGTAGATACTTTGGAATAGATCGGTGGCTGTATAGAAATGCAAAACTTCATAACTATGAAAAACTGCCAAGTAATTTTCCAAAGTAACTATACAGCTTTGGCTTCCTTCTTTTGATATTTAAACATTCTAGTTCTTCTTCATCTTTGCCAGCACTTTTATTATCTATATTTTAAAATGTTAGTCCCCTAGTAGGTCTGTGTGGAGTGATATCTCATTGTGGTTTTAATTTACTTGGTAACTAATAAGCTGAACATTTTTTCATGTGTCAGTTTGCCATCCATATCTTTTCTTTAGTAAAGTAGTAAAAATTTTGCTCATCTTAAACAGTTGGAAGGGGTTCCCTTTGGAGCATTGCACACACTTCTCTTCCCCTTTCTGTCTTAGGCATGCCTTTTTCCCCTAAGTTCTGAGGGTCCCCAGGAGGCTTGCAACCGTGGGAGCAGTGGGCAGCAGCAGCTCATTCCTGGCAGATCCTCTGAGCCTGTATCCAAGGCCGCCCTTTCTCTGTCTTTCAGTGAGCCAGCAGCAGCTCCATCTGCACTCGTTTCTTTCCTGTGACACTGGTCGAGGGCAAGCAGCCCCAGCTGAGCTCTCTCCTGTTGGTTCTTCTATCCTCAGCCCTTCCTTGTTTCACTGCCCCCAGCTTTAGTAAACATATTTGCAAAATTAAAAAATAGAAAATGAACATAAAGTAAAATTTGGGTTTATATATCTTGTTGAGTTATATATCTTGGATACAAATCTTTTATCAAATATGTGTTTTGTAAGTATTTTTTTTCTCTCAGTTCGTGGCTTTTCATTTTCTTAACAGTCTTAACAAAGAGCAGTTCTGAATTTTGATGACCTTAAGTTTATCACGTTTTTTTTATTGTGTCTTGTGTCCTATGCGAAGAAATTTTTGTATAACCAAAATACGAAGATATTTTCCAGTGCATTCTTCTAGAAGTTTTATTGTTTTAGCTTTCATGTATCCATGTGTCTATTTCTAGTTGATTTTTGTACGTACAGTTGCCCTTGAACAACATGAAGGTTAGGGGCACCCATCACTCCCTGCACAGTTGGAAATCCACAAACCTTAACTACAGTTGGCCCTGTGAATCTGCAGATCCCCAAGCCTGGATCTAAAAGGCTGACCTTGAACATACAAGGATTTTAAAAATCTGTGTATAAGTGGACATGCTCAGTTCACACCCATGCTGTTCAAGGGACAATCGTGGTGCAAAGTAAAAGTCAAAGTCCTATTTTGGGGAGACAGTTCTAGCACCTTTTCTTTGAAAGATTATCTTTATTTAGCACCTTTGTTGAAAGTCAGTTGACTTTGTGTGGGATTATTACTGAAATGGAACCATACATCTGTCTTAATGTAGCATTATTGTAAGTCTTGAAATCAGGTAATGTGGGTCCTTGAACCTGGAGCTTTCTCAGTATTCCCACCTCTCCTGCAGGTGTAGCCTCAGCTTTGATTGGTGTAGAATCCTGAACTTAAAGTGTTTTTCTTCCTCCTGGAATAGGCATGTTGTGTTTCTGCCCCTCACACAGTGACTCCAGGAATTAATTTTGTGTCTCTTCTTGGAGACTTAAGGTTTTTGCTCTGTTTAAGAAGAGAGGTCAAGGAAGTAGTTGGCATTTGTTGCTTTTTTCTAGCAGTAGCCTCCCCCTGTTTGTACACACAACTGAGTGTGACCCTTTGTGGTCTCCTGCCCCAATCCCATTGTTGCTTGTGAGCACCCATTGAAGACCCATGTGAGTTCAAACTCTCCTGTGGCTAGGGTTCTGATCTGCTCTGTGCTAGTCCACACTTGGCCTTTAAGAATTTGTTAAAATGTTGTTTTCATCCTTGTGTCTGTGATGATGTTTCTTGCTCTGCCCAAAGTGAGACAGTTCCAATGTCCCATCTCCTCAGAGGGCCTTGTCAGTGTTCAGAATTAGTTCCCTTGGTCTTCATGGCCTCTGCTGTCTGATGAGTTTAAAAAAAGACTATTTTTTTAAGTATTTATTTTTTAGAGGGGGTTTGAAGGGAAGGAGGAAGAGGAGAGACAAACAGACAGTTGTTGTACCACTTATTTATGCATTCATTGGTTGATTCTTGTATGTGCCCTGACCAGGGATCACACCTACAACCTTGGCATACTAGGACAACACTCTAACCAACTGAACTACTCAGCTAGGGCAGCAAAAGTTATGATTAATACATTATTCCAGTTATTTCTTGTGGTTAGGGTAGTAGCAACATCTCTTGAAGATTTCTAAATTTTAAACAGAAGCAAGACTCAAATTTTTGCCTTTTAGAAGAATTAATCAGATAGTATGTAAAATGGATTTGAGTGAGGTATGTACTCTATTTGGAATACTTTTATCTTTTTAAAGAACTTAACATTTTATTTTTTAAATTAGAGTTTACAGTCAGTAGTATTTTCTATTAGTTTTAGGTGCACATCATAGTGGTTAATTATATACTTTACAAAGTGTTCCCGGATATTTCCAGTACCCTCCTGGGACCATTCATAGTTACTACAGTATTATTGACTCTATTCCCTATGCAGTACTTTACATCCTATGACTATTTTGTAACCACCAGTTCTTACTCCCTTCATTTCTTTAACCCAGTCTTCCAACTGCCCTCCCCTCAGGCAACTGGCAGTCCACTCTGTACCTGAGTCTGTTTCACTTTTACTTAATTTTTTCCTTTGAAGACTCAGCAGCACAGGGGTGCTCCTCAGGAAGCCATCTCTGCTGCTGCCAGAATGTCCTTTACCTATGTTCCTGTATCATGCAGTGTCCCCTTTCTTGAACATCAGCCACCTTTTAGACAAGTCAGCTCCCCAAAGGGACTTTCTCTGATTCATCTTTGTATACTTCAGCTAGCAGAGTATCTGAACCATTCATTTAAGCATACTCATGCATACCTATGTACTTACATACAAATGAATGGGTACATACACATATCCAAGAAAATATTTATTGAGTACACTGTGTGCCAGGTAGTTTTAGTAAATGTTGAACTAATATCTGTACTCTTGAAAATGCTCTACATTTTTTCAGATGAGAAGTATTGAAGGCCTTGACTAGGTTGGTGTTTCTCAACTGAAACATTTTAGGTTTCACAGTTTGGGGAGTGAAATGATGCGGTAACTAGTGAGTAGAGGCCAAGGATGTTTTTGAATATGCAGGCAGCCCCTTCAACAAAGAATGATTTATCTAACCTCAAATGTCAGTAGTGTAGAGCTTGAGAAAGTCTAACCTAAAGTGCTAACTAATGTGCAGAATAATTGAATATACATTTGACTTAGTCACTAATTCATTCAATACAAGGGAACAAGGAAAAGGAGGAATGAAAACTGGGTTGCAAATTTTAGTCAATGTGATCAGGATTGTTAATATCAGCAATAGTACTTGAAACAGGCAAGAAATGGTTTGGGAAAGATCATGGTAAACTTAGTTATGGAGTGGGACACCTAGGAAATGTGTTGGCTTAAACTTAATAAGGTGGTTCATGACTAGAGATTTATTAGAAGTCATGAGACTGAATGAGATCGATAGGAGAGAAAAGATGGAAAGCTAAATGGAGATTAACTTTCAAGAAGCAGGAAACAAAGAGGAAGGTGAAGAGGGGGCAACCAGGAAAGCATTGTAGTACATAAGGACAGTAGTATTTCAAGTGTGAGAGTATGTGAAATACTGCAGAACAACGAGGAAGGGTACTAGAAGTTACTAAATTTGGAAGTGAGGACATCTAGTGACATTTTTAGACAGAAATGTCAGAAGATTGTTAATTGTGGGGGAAGGTGGTGCAGGTTGTGGCAAGAACCAAAGTTTAAGGTGACTGAAGAAAAGTGATGGTGAAGGTAAGTAAGTATCAGGTGGTTGTTCCAGATGTAAGAATAATAAAATGACCTTACCTAATTAAAATTTTTCAGTATAAATTGTTATGGAAAGTCTTCCTTAACCTTAAATATGATTAGTGTATTAGCCTACCTACTAAAGAAAAAAAACATTTTAATTCTGCCAGAGTTATATTGATTTCAGATATGATCATGACATATTCATAAAATCATGTTTTAAAAATAATCTGTTAATATAGAGGCCCTACTTTAATGATTCATCATTGTATATTGAGCCAGATTAGTAGCTAACATTGTTTTATTACTTTGTATCAAGCTCTGTTTTGTGTTCTTTTGAGCCACTTAAAATCCTCACAGCAAACCCTTTGAGAATACAGAGAAATGAAGTAACTTCCTTAATGTTACATAGCTAAGAACTGAAAGAGCTGGGATTTGAATGCGAACAGGCCATTTTAAGGAAAGTAGCCTGTGCTCTTAGTCACAGGTTGTGCTGGCTCTCTCAAAACTGGGATATTTAATGGAAGGTTGTTGATATTTGCCTGAGTGGCTCGTATCATAGCTGAAGTATAAGCTGGAGCACTACGTCAGAGTTTGATGTGTAGGGGCAAGGAAACCTGTGTGTTTGGGGACAGTGTGCTAGCCAAAGGACATGAACATAATTCTTACTATTTTTTCCTGCCAGTATGAGGTGAAAGCTCCCGTTCCTTCTGCCTGTTTCAGGAATATTTGTAAGCAAATGGCAAAAATGCATGAAGCTATAATTGATCTCCTTCCAGAAGAGCAAACACAAGTGAGTAGTAATTCCTAAAACTACTTTTTTATATATAATATGCATGTAGAATTACATCCTTTGGTACAATTAAGCTTAGTTCATACTCTATTATGATTTTTTTCCCAGTTGTTATGTGACTTAGGAATATGGATGAAAATTTGATTTAAAAGTGCCCCTTACTTTGACAGGCCACAGCAGTAATAGCTTTGCTGCATGGTCAGCAATTCCAAAAAGCATATTTTCCTCTTGCCCATTGAGTATCAGAGGTTCCAGATTCTACTTACATTATTCATTACATTTTTTTTGTTTGAAAATCAGAGTTGGCATTTATCAATGAACATAAATTATATCACTTGTGATGATTATTTCAAATTGGATAGGGGAGGAATTAGTGAGAGTTAATGATGAGAAGACACAAAGTAACTGAATCAATATGCCTTATTAATAATATTTATTAGATCAGGATAAGTGATGTATAATTGGCACAAACCAGGAAAAATCAAATGGGTAGTCTTATTTCAGTATGAAATATCCACCATTGTCCCTACAGTCTTCCTCTACACAAAGTATCACAGATTCTTTTTTTTTTTGAATAGGAGAAAGTTTATTTACAAAGTCACAGAGATAGAAGACATGAGCTATAGAAGAAACAGGCTTGGAAACAAGTTATAGATGCAAAACAAGAGTTGCTGGAGCTTAGAAAAGGGGAAAGGTGCGGTCCTGGGGCAGGAGGTGCCGTTCAAGCTAGCTGTAGAGTGATACTGTATTATAATACAATCCTAGTCGTATGACTTATAAATTTAACTTTCCTTCGGATTTTTGCCAGACAAGTTTGTTTTTTCAGTTTGTCTCTAATTGGTTCGATGCATGGAAATGGTATTTGGGAGCAAAGGGTAGCTTTCTTGGTGACTCTTGCCTACTCCTGCTCCTGCTAGTCCCTTTTCCTGGCCATATCAGACTCCCTGTTACCATCCACACTTCCCTAGATTTTCATTAATCATACTGACCTCATGATTTGGAGCTCACTGAGGACTGAGGAGGAGCCGTAAGATATGGAACACCCAGTAGGGTCTGTTTTTTCTTTCTCATTTCTTCCTAGCCAAGTCACCCTTTTCATTCCACAAATAAGATCCCCTACCTCTGACTTTTTGACCGTTTGGGTTTGCTGAGTTCTGATTCTAGAGCAAGGCTTAACCAGTTCAGGGAGCTAGGTGTACAGATTATTTCATGCGTTTTTTATCTACATCATAATTTAAAGGGAACTCTTGTCAAAACTGGGCAAAAAGAATGTATTTTACATCAACAGGGTCACTTGAATACCAGAAATTCCAACAAAACTTTTCCATAGCTGTCTTTATATATATTTTTCCCATTTAAAATATATGTTATCCCACAGAGCAGTTTCCACTGATTAACTGTTTATAATTTCAGGTCAGGTATTTCCCAAAGAAGTATTGAGCCAAAGCACTAAAAGGTGCGCCTCCAGAAGCAATGAAATACTTTGAACTAATTTTACCAGGTTGGAAGGGTAAAGGTGTCTTTGCCTTGTCATTGAGACCTTTTTGCTTTCTTTATCAAGTTTCTGGTTATTGTATTATAGAATTCTGTTTCTTTTTATTCTTTTTACTTATCATGGTACGTATCACTCATATATCTCAGAGGACTTCTTCCTCAGGGTCAGAAAAGCAGGGATAAGTCATAACACTAAAATAAGTAATATTGAAACTGGGAAAAAGAGCTTTCATCCAACTAAGGACAAAAATTAGACTGAAATAGCAATAAAATACTTTTAAGGGAGCATTTTAAAGGTACAGTATATGCCAAAACAAAGGTTACTTAACATTTTTTTCTGATTTGGTATTGGTAACCCCAGATACGTATTTCTTCTATTTCAACAGAGCTTTAAGAAACTTAGTTTTATTTCTTTTACAGATGTTATTCTTAAGAATTAATGCAAGTTACAAACTCCACTTGAAAAAGCAGTTATCTCATTTAAATGTGATAAATGACGGAGGACCTCAAAATGGGTATGTTTTAAAAATATTTTTGCCACATTGCCATATGGAATTATCTGACTTGTTTTATTATGGTGCCTTTTCCACTACAATCTTGCTGGGGCCCCAAATTATAAAATCAGAAACTTTTTCCTTTATTTCCCCTCTGTGGAGATGATATAGATCTATGTTTGTCTGTCTATGTTAAAGTGTTTTATAAATGGTCAGTTACTTAACTGACCTAATATGTCCATTTTGAGGCAATGTGGGTTAGTAGTATCTTAAGTTATTCAATATAGTCTTCCACTTTCCAGACAGAACTTAAAAGTCCTACTTTGTAGCTGTGTCACCATGAGAAAGTCATTTCAGCTGTACCTTCCTTACTTTTAAAATGAGGATAAAATCTGCCTCATTTCTTCACAGGGCTACCAAAAAATAAGTGTGAATATCTACATATTTTCTTATAAGCCACTGAACAAATTATATGTTTTAACATGGAGTATGTGAGAAAACATAGGATTTAGAATACAAAAATTTGGGTTAAGTTCTGCTACTTACTGGCTGTGTAACTTTGGGCAGATCACTTACCTTCCCTGAAAGATATGGGGAAAAGATTATACAAAATGCAATGATTTCCTTAGTGTGTTACCTGTTTCATGGATTTTTAGGAATAAAAAATTTTATTACTTATTAAATAAGGCTCAGGCTTAAATGTCAAGTTTATAGGAACAAATGGAAAATGTATTTTGGAGTCAGAAGTTGGCCTTGTCCTTAACAAGAAGTACAGTAAACTGATTTTGCAAAAAACTGTTTAGACGTTTCAGACTGCTGAATCTTTCAGCCTGGATGAAGTTAAATTTTATGCAAAAATCTGATTCTCTCCCTTGATCGTTAACTGGTTCTTCTTTTTCTTTTTTTTAAGAGTTGTGTGTTATTTTAAAAAATTAAAAAGCCATAGAAGAGCTCAAAGTTAGTTTAACGAACATAAAATACTTTTCAGAGACTATTCAAAAAGAACTAATATTTTTAAGCCCTACTCCATCCTTCTACTTTTAGTCCCATAACTATATCTGGGTTGTTTGATATTTCTCAGACCAGTAGTGCTGAAGCATCCAATTTAACTTATTACCAATTATTATCTTTGGTAATCTAGCTATTTGGAGGCCACTATAACCTTAGAGATCTTCACTGTCATGTACTTTTAGAGACACTAATTTTGTGTTAAGTCAATTCATGTCTTTGATCCTTTGAAAGACAGAATTCCCTGACATAATGCAATGTCTACTTAAAAGGAATTTTTGTTCCTATAATAACTAACTCTAAAAATGTACTTTTATTTTTTCAAAGTGAAATTCACATAACATAAAATGAACTGTTTTATAGTGGTATGCAGTGGTACTTAAACATTCACAACTACCACTTCTGCGCAGTCACCATCCATTTATTCACAGCATTTACTTTCGCATGAGGAATTAAGCAGTTGCTCCGTATGCCTCCTCCCCAGCACTTACTATTATCTTCTGAATGTGATTTTTCTCTATTTTAAGGTACTTTAAAAACAGAGACATAAAAAAGAATATTTATATTCCTGCTACTTAAATTGGTCATTAAAATTTGTTACTCACTTGAAAAAAAATGTTTTACTCTCACTTGAAAAAAAATGTTTATCATGTTTAAAAAAAAAAAAAAAAAAAGCATTTCAAATGAAGTGGAAGTACCCCTTGAGATCATCACATCTTATTATTTCCTCCAACTCCTAGGCAATATTTCTAGGAAATTTGGTCTATAGCCTTTAAGTCTTTCTCATTTATTCTTTCTTAAAAAATGTATTTTCTACATTTAACTAATATGGTGTTATATTGATTGCTTTTTCCACTTAATATTGTTTCTGACTTATCTATAAATTACCCATATTTTGACTGCTTTATTGTATCACCCCCCACATGACTCACCTATATTTAATGTATCCATTTTCCCCTAGTGATGGATTTCTAGGTCAGCACTTTTTCCATTACAACCATACCACAGTGAAGATCTTTACACACATCTACTGGTTTGACCATTTCCTTAGGGTATGTGTACTTAGAAGTAGATTAGAGCACATGTACATTTCTACTACCACATAGTGCCAGAATGTCCTGCGAATTGACTACCAAGTTTACACTCCCACTGTTTCTCCATATCCTGCCAACATTTGCTGTTAGATTTTTTTGTTGCCAGTCTGATTGAAGACAATGGTATTTTATTTTGATTTGCATGTCCTAATGTTTGTTATCTTTTTATATATTTATTAGTCACTCAGAGATTCTCACCTGAAACTTTTCATATCCTGGCCCATTTTTCTTTTGGGTATTTTTCTTGATTTTTATATTTTTCTGTGTGCCTTCAAACTAAACCTTTGTTGGCTATGTATGTTGCAAATGTATGGTTTTATGTTCTCATCAGTTTTTCAGTTTTGGTGTAAAACATTTCTATACTTAACAGACTGTAAATGAATAGTTTTTTAAATGTAACTTCATATTTTTAAATGGAGATTTGTTCATTTTTAATGTAGGGATTTTGCCTTAGAAAAGCTTTGTTCTGTTTTGAACCACTGCTGTAAGTTTCATTGTACTTACTAACCATATTATCACAAGAAGTATGATTTAGAATCTTATCGTCTTTAAAGCATCCTGAATGAAATGAACTTCAAACAAAAAATATGGTCCTTAGTGTAAATTCTTCCATGCACTAAAACGTGAAACATTAAGTACGTTAAGTCCAAAGGTATTTATAAATTAGATGTAGTACAAATGTGAAGGGTACTTAAATGACAGTCTAGTAATCCAGAACTTTGTAAAATAGGAGGAGGTCTGTCTTTAATATTTTAATAAGTACTAAATCAGAGTTTCCTGTTTGCCTTTCCATGGGTCACATCTTTCAAAATACACACTTAATTAGACCTGTTGCTATTTCCTATTTATGCAGGTTTGATATTTATATTTATATAAGCATCCTTGCTAGGAATGTTTCCTCGGGGTATAGGCCTTAATTCTGTCTTTTTATCAAGTGTTACTGTGTTGATTATTGGTACTATGATTTTATTAGTTACACACAGGTACACTCTAGTGACAACAGGTAAAAAAAAGTTTAACCTCTTATTATCTCTTTTATTTCTTTGTTCTAAGATAAATGTATTTTACTGGGTCGGATTCTGAAACTGAGTCCAACCCACATTGTTTTATTTTAAAACATTTATTGTTGAAACATAACATTAACTGATCTCAGTGTATGATAGGAGTCCTGCTAAGATATATTGTCATTTGGTCTCTAGGCAATCTGAATTTTGAGTAATAGCCTAGCATTTAGGATCGGACTCTCTTGACTCTGTGAGCATTGCTACTCTATTTGACTAGAAATTGTGAGATTAAAAATAAATTTTCTCTCCAATGTTTAGGTTGGTTACAGCAGATGTAGCTTTTTACACTGGAAATATTCAAGCCTTAAAAGGCCTTAAAGATTTGGACCTAAATATGGCCGAGATCTGGGAACAGAAGAGGTGATGACATACTGGAAAACTGGGTAACCTATCTGACCATGGATGTTATATGTTTATAAAGAAAATATGGATGCCTATGATTCAAGAACTGAACCCAAAGTGAACTGGGGTAGGGCAAAGGAGATGGAAATGATCAGTGTTGGGAAACTGGGAATCAGTGGGATCTACAAGGAATGCCAGTATTGTGCTTCCTTCAGTGAGGATTAGCTGATCAGGTGTCTATAACATTTTTCATTCTCTCTGGAAACAGACTCAGGTTTCTTTGGACCAAATCCAAAAGAACACATAGCTGTAACACAGCTGTAGTTGACTAGAATGCTCTGTATACTTTATATTAAAAAAATGCTTTGCATTTCTTCCAGTGCAATGAAATTCATATGGTGTCCTACCTTATTTAATGATGGTACAATTTAAAATATTAAAATCTTAGTCCAACCTCTGTAGAAAGTTTTCTCTATGAAAGTAAAACTGTTTGAAAAATTATTTTTTTACAGACCTTTCTATAAAAAATAAACAACTTTTGATTGCTTGGATTTAGGAATTTAATTTTTGTGTTAATGACTGATGTCAAGTTTCAGGCTGTGTGTCACCTATTTAATCCTCCTACCATCACTATGTCAGCTGAGTGAACCTCCCATAGTCTAAATACTTGAAAGGATGATCACAAGTAATAAAGAATAAGATATTATTTATTTATGCAACTAATTTAAATACTTTTCAGAAGTAGTATATGAAAGCCTGAAGTTTAATAGTTGTATTTTTATAAAAATATCTATGAAATTGTTTTTTTTCTTTTTATTTCTAGCAGAGGAAAGAACACATTTTTATATATTCTGCCTACTTATGAGTTTTCATTTTAACATTTAGATAACATGGAACATGGTTCCCATGGGTTCTTGTTTTTGAGTTACTTTTGATGTGTCTAAGAACAAAGACCAGGGAAAAACAGAAAATACAGGCTCCTGTGTTGGGGCCAGAAAATAAGGTGATGAGTAAGTTATTTACAGACTTTTTACAATACCTACTTTTAGAATTAGAATCAGCAGCACTCTACAAATGGAAGTGCCTGTGCCTCACTTCACACCAGTAATCTTGCCTAACCCTGTTGGAGTGCCTAACTTTGTGGTGATTATGTACAATGAAATAGGCTTATTTTGTGCTTTTTGGTTTCCTAAAAAGAAAGCCTGTTTCCTTTATCTTTAGAGGTATGTCATTGGCTCTGAAATGTCTGTCTGAAATAAAGCTGTAAACAATTACCAGACTTTAAAAGACAACTTTTTTAATATACAGTAAACTTTAAACAAGCAGCCTACTCAAAAAACAAGTACGGAAGAGTTGGGAAATGTAGTTGATTTTCAAGAGAAAAGCCCAAATAATACTACCAGTAGATCTGAAAGGTTATTCATGAACACTTTTCAGTGACAACAAGCAAACGTCAAGAAATGAAGCTTCAAGGGAAGGGAACTTTAAAAAAAAGTTACATATACACCCACTATACTAAACAAAGATGTGAAAGAAATGTCCTACCTCTGCCCACCCCCTCTCTTCAGTTGGGAAAAGAAACACCACTTTGTTTTAAATAAATGGAGAGTCTGTGGAAAGCATGGCAGGCATCCCAGCTTTAGAACTAAATGAAAGGTACTAAATACCTTTGAGTTTAATTCCTATGGAAATAATGTTGTGGTTAAGATTCTTAGAAATTCAGAAACTTGACTTTGTAGGTAACTGGTGAGTATAAATATTCCGAGAACAAATCTTCTGATAAAGTAACTATTTAGCAAGAGTAAACCATTTTTCTTCACCATTTCATAAATTTAGCATTGAAAAGTAAAAATGTACATACACATGTATTGCTTCACAGCTTTATTTCTGAAATCACAAGCAATTCAAAGTGACCATCACTGAAGCCTCTGTTAAAAGATTTTCCAGCAGAGCTGCCCCAGTTTTAAGATTAAACAATATTGCACTTTAAGATGAACTTTCAGGATCCTCTTCCAACAAGAAGTATTGCTTCAATCTGTGCTTTTCTTAGGCTAAAGGAATACTGCAGAAAACTATTTTAAAAATTAACACTGCAGGTTACAGTAAAATAGTAACGTACCTGCCTTAGAATCCTAGAGACCATTTCATTATAAGAAACTAGCCCATAGTTTGTATAAAGTGTACACAGTATTTTCTCATTTCAGTGGTCCAAGATACGCAGGTTCCCAGATACAATCTTATTCTCTAATACTGCTCCAGGTGGGATGTCAATTCGGTCACCATGATTTGCGATGATGATAACGGTTCCCTAAGTGACAGTGAAAATAAAAAGCACGAGAGTACATGCAACTAAAGCTGAAATAAATGGACTTTTCTTACAATGATCAAGTTTATGTATAACTCCATTTACAATGGAGTATTTGCAAACAACATTAAACATGAAAAACAAGTAACACATTAAGGAAAACTGTAATGTGTCCTTTGTAAACAGTCCTGGCAGTAGTTTTAGATTCCCTGTCTCCTATCAGAAATGGTACTAGGGGTGGGAAGTGAACCCATCGCCACACATGACTGGCCCTTTCAAGAACTACTTGCAGGGGCATCGGAATTATCTTCCTTCATAAAGACATTAAAGGGTGCAGCCCTGGTTGGTGGCTCAGTGGGTAGGTGCCAGCCGGCAAACCCAAAGGTTCGATTCCCAGCCAGGGCACGTAAGCAGGTTGCAAGGCAGGTCTCCAGCCAGGTCCTTAGCTGGAGGCAGGTGAAAGGCAACCACGCATTAATGCTGCTTCTCTCCCTCCCTCCCTCCCCACCCTTCTCTCTGAAAATAATAAAAAATATTTTAAAAGCCAAAAAATCTAAAGGGTGCTAAGTTTGTATTTACATATTAGCTTGGAGTTTTTACTAAAAAACAGTTCACTGATAAGTTTTTCATATCTTAACTGAGACTGTTTAGATGAGGCAGTATGAGCAATAAAGTTCAATTTATATATTTCTGTTGTTTTTTCAAGATCTTCATTTGAAGTTGCTGGAATCTAGGTATGGGATTTTATATTTAATTTTTTTTTAATCTATTGGTTTTAGAGGGAGAAAAGAAACATCAATTTGTTTTTCCACTTATTTAAGCATCTCCTGGCTGATTCTGGTTTGTATGTACCCTGGCCAAGATTGAGCTTGCAACCTTGGCATGTCAGGACAGCGCTCTAACCAAGTGGGCTACCCGGCCAGCGCTTTAGATACGGGAATTTTAAAAACTACTTCATTAGGAAAAGACTGTTATGCATGGTTCTGAGCTTTAATACTTATACCCATAGTTTTTCCTATTTCTTATGCCAGGTTGGAATGGTGGTTACAAAAGTATCCAAGTACTAAATAATGTTAATGACTATTGTTTATAATAGTTGATGATAACAGATTACTTTCATAGGGATAATAATATTCAGTATAAGTGAAGTTGTCATTTTTTCTACTTTCATTAATTTCAAATAGTCATCTTTAGTGTGCTAATGCTAATTTAACAGTGATTCTATTTTAAATAGTCATATTTCAATAAAATTGTACCAGTTCAGTTATTAGTGTTTGCTTTCCATTTGAATGCTATATTCCTCAAAACTCCCAAATGCCACAATTATAACTATATTTTAACAATGTTGTATATTATAGTAAGCTATTTCATTTTTTTTAATGGATCTGTATTATTTAGTTTTTCTCTGTAAATTCTTTTTTAGATTTTCTCTGTAAATTTTTTAAAATTTTAATATTTTTTAATTTATTATTTTTACAGGGGAAGGGAGAGAGGCATCAATGTATAGTTGCCTTTCACCCACCTCCAGCCACAGACCTGGCTGGAAACCTGGCTTGCAACCTGGTTATGTGCCCTGGCTGGAGAACAGAATCAGGGAACAGAATCAGTGACCTTTGGGTTTGCAGGCCGGCACCTTTTCCATTATGCCACCAGCCAGGGCCATGGATCTGTATTTTATAAACATCTGGTACAGGACAGGAAGTATCCCTTAAAATAAAGGTGAATTTAGGACTAGAATAGAACCCGTTTCATAAAACTATATGACCTGTAATTTTCATAACAACATACCTTTAATGAAACATTCTTGCCAAATGTCACATCTCCTGAAACTGTGAGGTGATCCAATTCAAGCATATCTGGTATACTTTCAAATCTTCTTAGGTAATCCTGAACCTGAAAGGAAAATGAAAACATAAATTGTTTTAAAAATGTGTTAAGTTGCAAAATAGTTTAACTGAACTGTAAAAACATTCTGTTATGGCCAAGTTCAGGCCCTCTATGGGAAAAACCTATTGTTAAACATTCATTATATGCTAGATCCTGTGCAGGAGGTCAGGAGATAACATTGTCCCTATAGTCAAGCAGTTTACACTTGAGCAGATCAGACATTAGAAAAAAGAATACCGGTTGCAAGCCAAGTTTCCAGCCAGGTCCGGAGCTGGAGGCAGGTGAAAGGCCTCCATTGATGTTTCTCCCTCTCTGCCTTTCTCCCTTCCCCTCTCTAAAAATAATAAATAAAATCTTTAAAAATAAAAAGAATAAAAAGATACTACTAGCATGTTAAAAGCCAGATGAGTAGTTCAGATAATCTGGAGTGAGTTAGAAAAAGAGAGATCATGGTCTGAAGCAAAGGAGACTGGAGCTGGGCTTTAGGGGTGGGTAGGATTCAGAAGAAATGGAAGAGCAACTACACAGATAATCATAAATGATCACTGTTGCCCTGGCTGGTGAGGCTCAGTGGATTGAGCACCAGCCTGCAAACCCAGCAAACGCAAGGGTCACTGGTTCAATTCCTGGTCAGGGCACACGCCTGGGTTGCGCACAAGAGATAACCACACATTGATGTTTCTCTCCCTGTCTTCCTCCCTCCCTTACCCTGTCTATAAAAATAAAAGATCACTGTCTTTGCCTCCTATTTCCTTACATTTACAGGCACTAGAAATTGTCCTATGTGGCCTTATTTCCCTTTTTGCTGGAAAGAAAAATAGAAGCACTGTATTTGGCTTCTACTTTCTTTGGCTTCTACTACCACTGCTACCACCCTAACCCCTTTTGCCCCCTCACCCATTACTCTGTCCCTCCTCGTACTGAGAAGAGAGTGGGGTCCTTGCATTGCCAGGATTTTCCCAGTCCAACCAAGCTGATAAAAGTGGCATCAAATAATGGGGAGATTATGAAGATACCAGATAGCTATCCTGGAAATTCCAATCCAGCCGTAGGGGACCCAGTCTACATATACCAGGTGGCACTAAACCACAACCAGAACTAGAACAGTTTAGATGGCATAGCTATAGGACCCTACAGGCCAGCTAGTGTTACCCTGTCACACATTAACTTCTCTACATTTACGTGATTCATTTTTGGGGGACTCCACTGATCGTGGATAGGGCTGACTGTACTCACTATTCCTCCTGCCCGGAATACTTTTCACCCCTAACACCTGTGTGACACAATTTCTCAGTGAGGCTGTCTCTGGCCACCAATGTAAAATGACACCACTCCCTCACGTCCCTATTTATGATCCCCCCTCCTCCCACATAGCATTTTTACCACATTCAATTTATTTGCTTATCATCATCCTTACCTGACTAGAATATCCATGAAGGTGGGATTCTGTCTATTTACTATTAAATACCTAGAATGTAGAACACTGCCCAGCAAAAGGTAGGGGCTATGTTTGTTAAGCCAGAATTAACCTCCTCCTCCTGATAAAAGCAATAATAGTCCTAGAAGAGTCTTAAGATAAAACATCCCCAAATGCAAATACTCCTTTTTACTCTAAAGTAATTAAGTTCATCTTTATCTTCTATGGTTGATTCCACTTAAAGGGCACAAAAGATGGAGAAACATGATAGGTCAGCAGCATAGGTGGTATTCAGATTCCAGTTCACATGTGTATCACATGTATATCATATCTTTGTAATTACATACCTTTGTAAAAGAACTGCCTAATTTAACCAAGGGCACCGTAGGAAATTCCCGCTTCTCACTCATTGTCAAAGATCCTGCATTAAGGCTGTAGAGGTTTGACATCACAAGCAAGAGATCAGATGTGGTTTTGACAGGCAGAAAACGGCTTCTAGGAACATTGATCCCTAGAGAGTTCTCAAAACTTTTAATGGCAGCCCCTACTGCAGTCTCTAACTGGATGACATTCAGGCCTCCATCCAGAGTCTGTAACAGAGAGGCAGAGAGGGAAATAGGTTTAAACAACCTAGTTCCATGTTAGTATTTGGGGAATGGTTTCAGAGGTCCATTGAAGGAAATAGAATTCTGAAAAGTAACATTGATCAAGCGCCTACCATAAGCCAGATACTTACACATGTGATCTTTTTTCAGCATCATGGCTCTTCCATTGAACAATATTTCCATTTTATGATAAAGAGCCAAAGGTTCAGAAAGGCGCCAATGGCCAAAAGGCCTCAAAATATCAGAGCAACAAGTAGATTGAGGTATGCCTCTACTTGTGGGCCCAGGGCTCTTGCCTCTCCTGTAGCCCAGGGCCAACCAAGTAAGGGCACGTGGCTTGATGCACTACGGGCTAATGTAGACTGAAAGATGTGGCCAGGAATTGGAGGGATCAATGAGGCAAAAAGAAGTGACCAGTGCACTAGATGGGCCAGCAAGAGAGGTGAGGGGGGGACGGCAGTGGGTCTATATGTAGCCTGTGATAATCTCAGGAACCAGGGAGCAGGCACTTTGGCTTACCTTTGGATTCACAATGATTTCCATGTCAATAGCATTCTGCTCCTGTAGTCTTTTAACTGCTGCGAGAGAGATCCAGAGGTTGTTTGTGTTAAATATTTTGAATTTTGAGACAGACTTGAACTCATCAACATGTGCTTTTGGCACTTGAGCGATTTCCACCAGTCTCAGTTTGCCTTCATACTGAGTGAGTGTCCCACCCTAGAAAAGGCAGAGAAGCGTGTGAGGGCCCCACGTTTCCCAACCACATCTGTACCGCACTGTTTATAGCTTAGGAATGTTACAGAAGACGCTGAGAAGAAAATCCTTCCGAGCTAAAAAGCATTGGCAGTGATTTGATCTGTGATACAAAGGAACATATGTATGAAGACAGAACCAAAGAAAATAATTTAAGATGTCTGTCATTTTGTACTGTATACCTGCCCTCTTGTCCATGATAAAAACTCTGGGGAGATAGCAATCGTCTTCACTTTCTGAAGGCTGGCTAGAGGAATAGTCATTCCTCTTACTCCCAAACCACTGTCCATCACAAAAGAACCAACCCTACCACCTCTGACCCTGCTCTGACGGACTATAGGATAAGGCGAGAAAAGGGAAGGCAGAGGCACAAGTAGACAAGAAGTGACTCCTGTGTGGCCTTATAGTCATGAGGCCATAGCAGTGTCGGAGGAAGGGAGCTTTCACTTAGGTGTGGGATGGACATTTATAAGAGACACAGAACCCAGCTCAGGAGCTGACCATTTTAGTACTCACACACTGCCTGCTTTTCTTACTCCCTGTGAGTAAGAAATTGGTAAAACCTTTTGTACCATTTCATCAAAGGCCAAGTTTCACCACGACTAAACATGCAAAGTTTAAAAATCAAATTTTTAAATAGTGATGAAAGACAACTTGGGGTGGTGAACATACAATACAATATACAGATGATGTATTGTAGAATTGTACACTTGAAACATAATTTTACTAACCAATGTCATCCCGATAAATTTTTAAAATATTTTTAAAAGTTTAAATCAAATTTTTGCTTTATGCCAAACAAAATTGCATTTTTTGCAATTGCAGAGATGTTACACTAATAAAACACAAAAATAAAGTACATATTGTACTATAATAGTAAACTTTCATTAAAGGAACAATGAAATGGAAACAGGCATCAAACTAGGAAGAATAAAGGTTTGAACAAATTTACTACAAGTGCTTTTACATGTTTCAGATTTGTTAGAAATGTATGTGGAACTGCTTTCAGTTAAAGTTGCCCACATAGCATATTTTTAAAATATAGATTTTTATAATATTAAGTCTGGATTTATATACACATTGTTACATCACACAGAACTTAGGGGACTCTGTAGAATACTATCTCATTGTGTCTTACTGATGTCACCAGGTGGATGGCTCCTGCTTCACATGGAAACTTTCCAATAAGAAAAAAAGGTATGAACAACATAACCTATGAAATATGAAGATGTGAATCCCCAAGCTGTTTCGTCTCTTTATTTACCTTTACATCTGCACGAGTTTTATTTGTGACTTCCATGACAAATTCACAGGATTTTCCATTGGGTGGGTTCATGAGATGATTAAGAATGTAAAGATCCACTGTGGCACCCAGATTGTCTATGTTAGACACGAAAATATACTCTTTGCCTTCTCCGATGAAGATATCGAGCAAACCAGAGTTGTAGAAACTGGCGTAAATATCACCATGGCCTGGAGGGTACCAGGCTTCTGTGTTTTCCCCTGAGTATGACACATCCTTCGCTACAGGCAGTAAAGATTCTTTATTAATCCTTGGGTACCTTAAAAAAAGAAAGTTTTTTTTCAACATCAACTCTGTAGAACATTGCAGACCTTCAAGAAAAACTGCATTTAGGGTTAAATAAATCTTTTTTATTTTCAGTATATCATTAATAAGTTATGTAATCAGATGTGAATCCATTTAAGATTCATTATCATCCAAAAACCAGTTTCCTAGATAGTTATGTTTACTACAAAAAAAACTTTTCCCCTTGGTCGCACACCTCATATTTTTAAGATATTATCTTTTATGACTAAGAAGATCTAATGTGTGTATATATATGTGTGTATAACATATATATATATATATATATATATATATATATGAAATGTTTCTAATTAAAGATTTTATTATTTTTAGAGAGAAGGGCAGGGAGGGAGGAAGAAAGGGAGAGAAACATCAATGTATGGTTGTCTTTCACCTGCCTCCAGCTACGGATCTGGCTGGAGACCTGGCTTGCAACCTGGTTATGTGCTCTGGCTGGGAATCAAACCAGTGACCTTCAGCTTTGCAGGCTGGCGCCAATCCACTGAGCCACCAGCCAGGGCAAGAAGAGATATTTTAAGTAACTTTCCTCAAACTCAATTGGATTGTTCTTTCCCCTGAAAATATATTAGGGAAAAGCTATCTATTCTTATAAACATACATTCAGGGGTGGTATGTACTTTTACAGAAGAGCAACAGCGGGTTAGTGCTCAGGGAAGTCTGCTTCCTACTAGTGGGAACACAGGTAGGGCTGGCAACGGGGGAAGAGGAGCCAGCTCTGCAAGGGACTAAAGAGCAACTGGAATATGGGGCAGAACACCTGTGACATAAGAATGAATCCTTGGAAAAACAAGTTTTAAAAAACTCAAGGTACATCAAAATACCCTTCTATACAAGTTCACATAAACTTGTCTGTCCTTAAATGGAAGCCTAATTTCCATTTATTGCCCGGGCTTTATCACAACTCCTTTTTACTTACTCTCCCTTCCCAAAGTAGAAAATGTTCTCCAGAATTTAATTTCCACTGAGCCTGTATTAGGATGTTAAGGAAATTCCCCCCAATAGGAAAAATGGTTACCAATACTGTGGAATAAGACAGATTTCACCTGAAGCTCCAACATGTCCCCAGAAAGCAAAGACCTAAACCAGCAAGTATTCTGGACATGGAATAGAACATCAAGCAGATTCTCTCTTAAGAAGTGTAAGTTACAGAATCACATAGTGATTATAACAATTACATATCTATTAAGTGTTCGGCCGCTAAAGGCATCAAACACTCGTAAACATTAGCTTGGGCACATCTTGAGGCTACCATGTTCAAACAAAACAAGTCGGTCCTTTCCTGGGAGTACCACCCCCTGTGGTTAAATTTTTTAAATCCTTGTACCTGCTTTGATTAAAAGTGTAGATTTTCACACGACAATGACTGTACTTCTGTAGTATTTTTTTGGTATCTTCATCTGTGTTAAAAGAGTTCATCAGAACAAGAGGAACATCTGTATTGTAGGTTTTGTTCAAATGCTAGGGAGGAAAATGACAAGATTATCCATACTTTTGAGGTAAAGATATAAAATTAACTCTTTGTTAATCACAAAATTTCCAAAATGCTGTATGTAGCCAAATACATCGTTTTAAATTACTACTTAGCACACAGAAGCTACTGTGCTAAGCAATTCGCCATGTACTTGCTCGTTAAGCTCCTTGAGAGAAACCACTGTGTACACTTGTGACGAGGCCCAGAGCGCTGGCAGGTCGGCAGCCCAGCAGGGACACCTTCCTCCCACCACAGCCCGACTCAAGCTGTGCCCTGGGCTCCACCAAGTGCTAACTAAGCATTTAGTGTGCGCCAGAGCTTTGAGGGGATGAAAGTGCAGGTGTTACAAAGTCATGGCTCCCTATTCTCAAGGATTACCTCAGGGGTTACGAATCACACCCCAGCTAAAATGTTTTCAGTCGCTGGAAGGAGCTGAGAGAACACAGTGGGACGAAAACAGGGTCTTGACGAGTCAGACTGTCCTGTGTTCTGCACTTACTAGGGAAACTTGCGCAGGTAAATCAACCTCTTGGGCTCATAGGCTGGTGCTCCATCCACTGAGCCTTACGGAGTTTTTGAGAGGAACAAATGGGTCAATTCAAGTAAGGAGCTCAGGCTAATATGTGGTGTATGTACAGTACGCATTGGATAAATGTTAGCCACTGCTGCTCTTAAGTGTTATTATCGTGATTGCCAGCACCGTATTAGAAACGAGGGATAAAGACATGAAAAAGATAATGCCACACACAGCCTCTGAAGAACTTAGTCTATGGTTAATAACTGCATCATAAGAGAGAAGCCAAGAACAGTTGTTAGCATCCATAGCTAACACACATCCAACCAAAATGTGAAATTCTTCCAAGCCTCCCCAAAGGGGTTAATAAAGCCACAGCATCCTAGCTATGAGGAAGGCAGCCACCAGAAAGAAGGAGGCAAGAGGTGGGGAGATCAAAGGAGAATCCAAATGGACCCAGAGATTTCAGCTATCACAAATGCTAGTTAAAGATCAAAAGCTTTTGGGGGGAATGGGTGGGTGGGGAGGGGAACAGAGGGGAGCCAAAAGGGGATGGATGTAATACAACAACAATAAAATTTAAAAAAAAAATTTAAAAAAAAAAAGATGAAAAGCTTTTAATCACCCCAAGGATATGCCCTTAGGAACACCAAACCTTTTCAAATACTAAAACAGATTCAAGGTAGCAAGCTCCCTGACTAGCTCAAATCCACATCTGTTATTTTATAAGGTAACGCTTAAAATAACCTAGGAACTAAAGACAATTTTAGTAGCTCCTGAGAAAGGCTAAATGTTACTCACTTCAATTTGTTGAACGGTCAGGTCCAAAAATGTATTCTCATTCCTCACACCAATCAGACTTTTGGGGCCTTTGCAGCCCATGCTGGTTCCCAAACCGCCATTGAGTTTTACCACCACCAACTTGTTCAGCACAGAAGATATGTTATCAGGTAAGCCCCTGGCTTTTATCTTTTCATAGGGATGAATCTAAAATACAAAAAAGAATTATATACAATGGAATATTAGTCAGCCAAAGAAAAGGAACATTTTACCCTTTGCAATAGCATGGATGGACCTGGAGAACATTATGCTAAGTGAAATAAGATAGTCAGAGAAAGACAAATACCATATGATTTCATTGATATGTGGAATCTAGTGAACAAACTGAACTAACAAGCAAAATAGAGACAGACTCAGATGGGCAGCAGATGACAGCTAGTGGAGGGTGGTTAGGGGTGGAGGAACTCAGCAAAAAAGAATAAAAGTTCATGGACATGGACAACAATGTGGTGATTGTGTGGGTGGGGATATAAGGGGTATAAATGGTAATGGGGAAAACACAAAATTAATTAAAAAATAAAGAATTACAGAAGTAGTTCAATAAACTTTACAGAAGGTTAAACCATACCAATCCCAGGGTTATTTCCAGGTTTACTTAAAGAGTTTGCCTTCTTGTGCAAAGTATCAGCCACATTTCCTATAATGTCACATCCCTTCTGGTTCAAAATCAAGTACTTATTGTCAACTTCCCTCACACACAGTAGTAGTTCAGTGGTTCACTTATAGTCAAGGATAAGAATGAAGCAAACTGACAAGGGTCTGATCTCCAAAATATATAAAGAACTAATGCGACTCAACACTAGGGAGACAGACAGCCCAATTTAAAAATGGGCAAAGGACCTAATCAGACAACTCACTGAGGAAGATATACAAAGGGCCCAGAGGCATATGAAAGAATGCTCAACATCACTAGTCATCAGAGAGATGCAAATTAAAACCACAATAAGATACCACCTCACACCTGTCAGAATGGCAATCATCAACAAATCAACAAACAACAAGTGTTGGCGAGGATGTGGGGCAAAGGGAACCCTCATACACTGTT
>PVIW01003411.1:34207-169059 GCA_004026585.1 Noctilio leporinus | reverse complement strand
CCAGTACCATGCTGTTTTGATGACAGTAGCCTTGTAGTATTGTTTGAAGTCCGGGATTGTGATTCCTCCTACCTTGTTCTTCTTTCTCAAGATTGTGGTGGCTATTCGTGGGCGTTTTTGGCTCCATATAAATTTTTGAATTATTTTTTCTATTTCTGTGAAGTCTGTCATTGGTATTTTAATTGGGATTGCATTGAATCTGTAGATTGCTTTGGGTAGTATGGACATTTTAATGATGTTAATTCTTCCCATCCACGAACATGGTATCTAATTCTTTATTTTTATTATTTTAAAGATTTTATTCATTATTTTTAGAGAGAAGGGCAGGGAAGGAGGAAGAAAGGGAGAGAAACATCAATGTATGGTTGCCTTTCTCTTGCCTCCAGCTATGGACCTGGTTGGATACCTGGCTTGCATCCTGATTATGTGTCCTGGCTGGGAATTGAATTAGTGACCTTTGGGTTCACAGGCTGGCACCTTACCCACTGAGCCACCAGCCAGGGCTCTTTATTCTATTTTAAAATTCTATAAAGTTTGTGAAGTTTTAATATGTGGTCTAATTTAATTCATAATGGATTCTTATTATTAAACAAGTCTTTTTTTTTTTCAGTAACAAAAAGACCATAATTATGCCCTGGCTGGTAGCACAGTGGATAAGGTGCTGGCCTGCGAACCCAAAGGTCGCAGGTTCAATTCCCCAGCCAGGGCACATAACCAGGTTGCAAACCAGGTCTCCAGTCAGGTCTGTGGCTGGAGGCAGGTGAAACACAACCATACATTGATGTCTCTCTCCCTCTCTGTCTCTCTCCCTTCCCCTCTTTCTGAAAATGGTGAAATGGGATCTTAAAAAAAAACAAAACGTAATTACAAAAAATGTAAAATATAAATAAAAGTGGAAAGAAAGTGGGAAATAAAGCCTGACCCATTTAAAAGAGTGCTTAGTTTTAGATGATGTCGTTATAATTTTTTAAATATCATGTTTTGTATAAAAATTTTATCTTAACTTGTCTGGTTAAACCTCATTTTTTAAAACCTTTTAAACTTTTATTAACACAACAGAAAACCCAGAAAACTGCTTTGTTTTTGCATCTGCTCTGACCATATGGTAGAGAAGTTATTCTTTACAAGGATGTAGGTGAGAACTGTCAATACAGCAGTCCCATTAAAAATGGCATACTGATATATCTAATAAAGTTAGGTAAATGAAATGAAAAAGAACAAATTAAATATTAAAAACAATTTCTCCTTCAAATATCAAGGGCCTCCTTCAATAGTTTTCAGGGTAACTCATTTGCAATCAAGATCAATCTTATTGCACAACCCCCAAAGAAAAAAATAACTGAGGAAATTCACTGATAATGTTCACGGCATCATTGTAAAGTCCAAGATCAAAGATCCAAGATCTAAAGGACAGTTATCTTCTTAAAACTGGACATAAGATGCACACATGATGGTTGCTTTGGCTGTTACTCTTCCAACTACCATGATTCCAGAGATTTCTTCATCAAGAGGCTGCATCAGCTCAATGGTTCCACGTTTTCCTTCTCCATCTGAAAGAATAAACGTTTTGCCAGGGGGATGAATCTCTTCCAGCCTCCCTATGAAGCAGACAGGCCGGTGGATGAACTGAGCATCCTGGCATTGCTGCGCGACTTCCACAACTCCATCACTCCCGCCATCATTGCTGAGCGTCGTCTAAACCTCATATTTCAAGTCAAACTTTAAAATTCATATGCACACACTGATGTTAAATTACTTTGAAATGCGCTATGGACAGGGCGATGTGGATTGCTTTCTTTATCATTGATTTAACAAATACTTATTTAAACACATCCTGTGCCCTTGTGGTATAATTATTGCAGAAAAGTATTCCCACCCTCTTGATACAGCGCAGAAAATATGTATATAAGAGAGCAGATCAAGCATTCATTGGCAATTTAGGATAATGAATTGAAAGCAACGCTGAGAGCCTGATGGCAGCATATTTATTTGTAAATATGATTTAGGAGCTTTTAAGACAGAAGAAAGCTTAAGAGAACCGCAGCGATGCCTCGCCATCGCCGCTTTTAAAGATAGGTTTTCTGCCATCGAGGTGGCTTTGTAACTTTATTTTTGCGTAAAGGCAAATTGATCAGAGCTGTAGAAAACAGAGTTCCCAACACTGCAAACGACCTCTGCAAATAATGCATCTGGGTAAATTAAAGCACAAGTTGCGTGAGTGTAGGAGAGACGTGTATTGATTTTTCTTCTAAATTTGAACATTCGGGGAGCAATATACATGGATTAAGAATGTTAATATGAAGGATGATCCATCCAAATGGGCTTCTGAAACACATTTTCTAGCAACATTAATAGCCAATTTCAAACTAAAGAGGTCATATATTCTTAGCAGAACAATTTGTGGTGGGAAGGACAGAATGATCAAGAACAGTTTAAAAACGTATTTACAAATGTTTGGCTCCTTTATAAGAAAATGAAAATCTTTGAATAAAAGCATCCGTCCTCCAGGGGTATGAAAAACGCCTAAAGTAGATCAATTCACAGGTGACCTGCCTCCCTCACCGCTCTATGCCTGCTTCACCGCCTCTAATTGTTGACTTACCGAACCAAGAACAATTTAAACCCTGTGTTGTAGGCCAAACAAATGCCCCAAGTTCTAGTTTTTAAATTGGGCCCAATGATAGCCGCGCGTAGCTGTTTAATCAAAAGCATTTAGCAGATACAGCTACTAGTCTGTGAAATTGAATGCGAGCCGTTGCCTGCCACCGGGGCAGAAAGCAGAGAAGGAAAAGTCATGTACCCTGCGTACTAAACAGAGGTGCCGCCGCACCTCCTCCTGCCTGCGTGCCCTAGGGGGACAGTAGCAACCCCCACAAATGGGGTGGCTTGAAGCTTGCCTCTCACCACTCTGGAAAGCAGAAGTCCCGCGTCACTGTGGCTGCTGGACTGGGCTCCCTCCGCAGGCTGAAGGGAAGAGTCCTTCCTTGCATCCCCCGACTTTGGGGGGGCCCTGGCAGTGCTTAGCTGTGAGCAGCAGAGCGCCAGCTTCTGCCCCTCCCTTCACAGGGCCTCTCCCTCTTCTGTGTCGTCTCTTCTCCTTTCATAAGAACACCTGCCATTGGATTTCAGGTCCCCCACAAAGAATCTTGTATCAAAATCCTTCACTTCAGTGCACCTGCCAGGTCCCTTCAGCAAGTTCACATTTAAGCATCTAGGAGCCAGGACAGGACCATATTTGGGGGGTGGAGGGGCAGTGCAACTACCACCACTAGCCATGGCGTTGGATTTTGCAACATATGCATTTCACAGTCATGGTACAGATTTTTGGTTTTTGTAATGACTACCTGCCTGTCTTCTCCAATACAGTGGTACCTGCAACTAAGTCATTTAAAGATAATAATAATTACAGTAGGTAACATATACTGAATTTCATTGTGTGCAGAACACTGCTTTTTAACTTATTTTCTCCTCAGAGCAACTGCATAAATTAGGTATTCTTATACCAATTTTTCCAGACAGGAAAATAAGGACAAAAGACAGAAAGCGATGTGTCTAATGTACACAGATGAGAAGCTGGGGTTTGAATCCAGGCCAGCTAACTTCAGAACTCTTAAAGTTAATATCTCTATGTTGTAGTGTTTTGCTTAATGTAACATGAAGATTATCAACAAAAAAAGAATCTTTTCCTCTTTATATTCGGATATCTAAAACCCATAAAGGCTGAGATCATAATACCTTTATTAAACTTCACCTTGATAATTAGCCACTGTAGTTCAACTATAGATAGTATTGAAATATATTAGAATCCAGAGCTGAAGGTGTCATTTTATTATAGCTGGAGAACAATCATTTTACAGAAGTGGAGCCCCAAATTAATAAAAGTAACAGCCTGGTTTAGAAGCCAGTGGGTTTTTTTCTTAGTATTTTCTAAATAAAAACAATAACAAGAAAGGAAGAAAAGGAAAAAAATACCTTTTATAGTGAGAGAGAAGGTGGCAGACATTTTTGCCCCAAAGACCGCTTAACCAATATGTATCCTGTTGCACACCCTCAAATGTACAATGTGACAGAGCATGTCCCCTCGAGAGGTGAGATCAATGGTACCTTCGCTGGGCTTGGGTGAAACTTCTGTCTCAACCGCCAGCGTGGCAAAGGTAATGATGTGTGTGCTTTGAAGCCAAATCTTAAAGGCAGTGCAGCTTCTACCATTAGGCTTCTCTCTCTTCCTCCCTGCCTCCCTCTCACCTCTCTGCCCCTCTCTTCCCCTCTCTTCCTTTCAGGTTGCCATCAGCTATCAGACATCAACTGTCAAACATACTATCTAAAGAGACTTCAGATCATCCCAGCCTCAAGGCTTTTAGTTTTCTCCCAGACAGATGAGCCATTTCTACTGTGATAAGTCCCTGTACCATAACACCAGGAAGAGTAATAAAAGAACCATTGTTATTTTAAACTACTAAATTTGGGATAAGTTATTACATAGCATTAGATATGTCAACATGGAATATGCCAGCATGCCCTTTTCCCCATAGTACCTATTAGTTTGTCTTTTATCTTATTACTTTACTATTTTTTTAACTTTTTTTTACTTTTTTAAAACCAGGTTTCTATTATGTATATAGCCTTTACTGCATTCATTAGTTATTTAGCATTTTTTACGCACCAGGCCTGTGGTAGCTTCCTATGATGTGGTAAGAAATGAGACATTCAAAATCCCTGATACCATAAAGCTTATATTCTAATGTGACAGAAACATAGTTCCTCCTTTGATCCTACAGCAAGCAGTTACAGACCAAAATCCAGAGACATGGCACAGACTCCACCAAAGTAGAATATTCTAGTCATGGCTGTGTCTTAGGTCAAGTTTCCCAGAAGCAGAGTCCAAGAATTAAGAACATTCCATGACCTTTATTCTATTCCCTTGGTTAGCAACAAATCCCAGATCCCACCTACCCTCAAGGAGAGGCCATCATACAAATGCAAACGCAATAGAAAAGAGGTCTGTCCACCGCAATGTAAATGAGGCGATGTGATGTAAAAGGGAATAACTTTCTTCAGTGAATAAAGCAGTTCTTTGTTCGAAGAGTTTAAAACCTAGTAACGAAAACATGACAATAAACAGTAACTATTGCAACATCTTAGTCATAACATCTCACATGTTGACACATTCTCATTCCATTTACGCATAACGTGCATGGTTTCTGAGGGACTGGGCAGCACAAGCATACCACCCTACTTATCCAACATGACTGTTACACAAAGAAGGCTGAATCAGCATACAGGCCCATGAGGCCTGGAACAGGATTCCTGGTGGAAAGACAGACAGAAGCAGAGATTTCAGATTTTCCTGCTGCCCCTCATGCTCTAAGGCAGCATGAAACAGTGGAACCAGAATTCAGATTCTGGAAGAGAGATTCGGCCCCCACAGGTGGGGACTTGTGCAGCTTCATGTCAGAGGAAGCACCACCAAGTCCACCCACTGGATCAGGAAGGACATCCAAGGCTGGAGCTTGCAGCTCTGGGCTCTCCCAGTGCCTCCAGCCCTCCTCCACCACCCCCACCCTTGGCTGGAATGAGCTGCATTAGCACTTCAGTCTGTAGCTGGTTTCAACAGGATGGATCTCAGCTCCCAAATATTCTGCAAGAGGCCAGTTCCCTTTTGGACACGTTAATCCCTCACTCTTAGCCAACACCCCAGATTCGAAAGAAGGGCCTCTGTTCCCCATCCCATCAATAGCCCGTACCATTCCCACCCGTGTCAGCTGCTTGCTTTCATTGTGGCATTATGGTCATTGATAGTCATGAGTCTGAGTTCAGTTAGAAAGCTGATTATTTAGATCATGTTCAGAAGATTCCATATGATCGATATTTCTTCATGTGATTTTTTAAAAAAGATTTATTTTTAGAGAGAGGGGAAGGAAGAGAGGCAGAGGAAGAGACATCCATGTATGGTTGCCTTTCACCTGCCTCCAACTACAGACCTGACTGGAGACCTGGCTTGCAACCTGGTTATGTGCCCTGGCTGGGAATTGAACCAGCTACCTTTGGGTTCATAGGCCAACACCTTATCCACTGTGCCACCAGCCAGGGTCTCATGTGATTCTTTTAGGGAAGAATATTTTAATGTAAAGGTTTTTTATTCCCTATATATTTGTTAACTACCTAAATTTTATACTTTGTCTTTATATTCTATCCCTTTTATCAGACTGCATAATTTCTTCTGGAAATATTCCACTTTAACTTGAAAATAAAACCACCTTTAACTTTGTATTTCACTTTAGGCCACAACTGTAGAAAATACTTTTTAATACATTATAATAAGTGGGGTTAACTTATAGGTAGGAGTGTTTAATTATAAAGATTTATTAGTTTCTGATAACCATACTATTTTTAGTCAGTCCAAGAGATATGCTTCTTTTCCAAGGTATGCCTGCAGCCCATAATACTAGAGCAAAATTCCAGTATATATTTTCCTTTTTAAAGGTTAATGGGTCTAGTTTCTGAAATAACCATTTAGGAAATGTTAACTTAAGGCTAACTCAAACTATTCTCCAAAATCCTGAGCCGAAGCAACCACCTGCCATTTCTATCCCTGAAAGAAAATAAAAAAGGTAAGATTTCCGTGGTGGATCTTGAAAATGAGAAGAAAATGCATTAACTATATGTTGCTCCACCAGCTAAGGGAAAGGTCGGGATTTTATTTGCCTGAGCTACCTTGACTGTTTCTTTTACCTGGAGAAAGTTGAAAATAACCATCGGTGCACACAGGGTCAACCTTTTTGCCTTGGTATTGGTGCCCAAAGAACATGAGTAACATTCCCAGGAGGAACGTGGGAACCTGTGGCCTGAGCGGTGGGGACAGCAGCTTAGCCGTGCAAAGTGCAGGAACTCATGGCTGGTCTGAGACACGTGTTCTTGCGAAATTCACTGAATTAAAATAAATGGATAGTGATCTTGTCACAAAGTTTCAGGGATCCAGAATATCAGACAAAATACTGCCCGAGGAGAAAAAGTTAGAATTCCCAGATGCCTTAGCATGAAAATATGAGAACCAGGAGGCAAAGGTTTTCGCGATAATTGCCAACCGCCCTGTTCTCTACTCAGACAATTTGTATTCTTCAGATATTTCCTGTCCAATTCTGCAGGCTGCATTCATTAGGTGCTACCCATTTTCTCTAGTCAAAAAAAAAAAAGGAATATGTGCAATATTTGTTGTTATGTCCTTCAACATATTGCTGCTGACATAATATGTGATGTTTTCAGAAAGCAATTAGCCTTGGCAAGCAACATTCAGTCGGCTGGTGCTTCTTAAGCTATTGCAGGCCCCTACCGGAAAGGCAGACAACAAACATTAAAAAGTGGAACCTCGCCTCTCTGATAATGCTTTGGGATTTCTAAGTACAGTAAATATTGTGGCTATCCTCACCTACCTGCCAGGATGAGAATCACTGTGGGAGGAGAATACTATTTGCCTGGGTCGCTGATTTTAGGTGTATAAGTTGAAGTGACAATGACAGCTTATGTTTTCCTCAGCTTAGGTATAGCTGTGTATTGGAGTAGCAGGATAGATGGTGAGGGATGGACACATAGTCAGGGGGTGGCTAGAGCCAATTTCTGGGGCGCACCAGCACTGCACTGGTGAGCAGCAAAGAAACGAAGACAAAAAGAAGCAACTAGAGAATGCAGAAAGCCTTCAGATGTTGTGATTAGCTGGCTGCAGTGGTTTTCAAGTAAGCCCACAGGTTCCTTCATGCTCCCTCCTGCAAGGGCTGGCACCTGGTTCCCCTCCTCTTGAGTGTGGCTGGGCTTTGTGACTTCCTTCCCATGGCTAGGATGAAGCTGAAGTGATGCCATGTATTTTGGGGAAACTCATAAACAACAGCTACTGTGACTCCTCATCACTCAGTCTGTCTTGAATCCCTCACTCAGAGGGCGGCTGGCCACCGTGCCCCATGAAGAGGTCCACAGAGTCAGGCTGTGGTCCCACAACCGTGCCCACAAGCCGCCTCAGAAGGGAATCAGCGAGCCCTGATGCAGCCTTCAGCTTCCGCTAAGTATCCTGCCCACAACGTCATGAGAAATACTAAGTCAGAACTGCCCCTTGGGCCCTTCCTGGAGTCCTAACCCATAGAAACCGAGAAAATAAATGTTTGTTGTTGTAAGTCGCTAAGTTTGGGGGGTAAGGTGTTACAATATATAGTTCATATAAGAGCCAAGAGAACAATAAGATTTAAAGAGAGATGACCGGGTTGACCACGTCAAATGTGATACTGTGATGTCAAGTGAGCACCAAAAAGCATCCATTGGGCTTCATCCGCTTGGAAACTACTCATAGCCTTGGTCAGTTTCGTGGAAAAGTGGGGATGAAAGGTAGGAGGCCATCGAGGGCTACACAGCGAGAGACTGTCACTTTTCAGTAAGAAAAATGTGTTTTAAAAACTTGTGGCGTCTGGTGGGGAGGAGGGTTGTCATGGAGTAACACCTATGTGAGGGTTATTCAAGACGAAATGGACACGTGAATATATCTATAATGTGGGCTTTGGCACAGGCTAGAGAGTCTGCAAACACCAGGGAAAAAAAGATGGGGCAACACCCCTGGAGATGCAGAAAAGTGGTGGGACACTTCTATTCATTCTTCATTTAAAAAGGTTGTATAAATTATAGTTGCAGATGGAGAGAGGTTGGCATGCAAAAGTTTACAGTATGTTTACTTCATTGACTATGTGACCTCTGTAAAGGTGAACTACACATTTAAAAATGGATATTAGCAATTTTTAAATAGTGGCATAAATACCGAAGATTCCCCCTTTTGCATATCACCCGAAAATCAACAATAAATGATGAGAGAAGGAATAATGTCACTAAGATGGTAGAATTGGGACCTCTATCCTCTGTCCCCCACCCAAAGAATAATTAAAACACTATTCATAAATAAAAATAGCCCTGGAAGAGCCCAGAAAATGTGAACTTTTTCCATTACACATCTGTTATATGAGACAGGAAATCAAACTAAAATACTTTTTCAAATTATGTCAGTTAAAATATAAATTTCTAAACCCATGAAGTACACAGACAGGGCACACAGGCAATGTGATATACAACACTAAAAGCATTGTACATCCTATTTTAATGTTTGGAAGAAAACAAATCAAATGTGAGGAAATAAGTAATAAAGATAAGAGCATAACCCTGGCTGGTGTGGCTCAGTAGATAGGTGCCAGCCTGGGAACCCAGGGGTCGCTGGTTCAATTCCCCAGCCAGGGCACATAACTAGGTTGCAAGCCAGGTCTGTAGTGGGAGGCAGGTGAAAGGCAACTAACTATACATTGATACTTCTCTTTCTTTCTTCCTCGCTTCCTGACCTTCTCTCTAAAAATAATAAATAAAATCTTTATAAGAAAAGAGCAAAAATTAATTTAGCAGAAACAGTTAAATGTTATAATCAAGTGAATCCTATTTTTTTCATGAAAAAAATTGATAACGTGAATAAAAAGGACAGTAATCTAACTTTATTAATAAAGAAAAAGGCATCATAGAAATTAGTAAAATTACAAACAACTAATTTGATCAAATCATTGCAAATTAAGAATATGAATGAAATGAACTTTTTTTTTTTTTTTTTTAAACAGAAGCTACCAAAACTAACTCTTGAAAGTGGATCTGGAAAACTACACACATTATGTACCATTCAGGAGATAAAGTTGTCAAGTAGCTATTGCCCAGACAGTTTCACAAGGGAATTCTTCCCAAACTCCAAGGAATAAATAGATAACTGCAATTAAACTTCAATTGTTCAGAGTGTAGAGTAATAAAAAAGGAAAACATCCAACCTAATTTAGAATGTGTGCATCATATTCACATTCGTACCAAAATCCCATTAAAGATACACACATAAAAGAAAATTACAAAACATTCAAGCGTATTAAAATAAAACATTTTAAAAATAATGAAAAGCCAGCTTCAGCTGTTTATTTAATAAATAGTCAAGTGCAGTTTACTTCTGGCATGTTAGTGTGGTTAAAAAGGATAGCTATAAGTATAAATGATCACATCTGTCATTAAAAAGGCAGCCCTATAAATATCATTAAATGCAGTAAATCACTTTTGACAAAATCCAACCCCTATTCTTGATTTTTAAAAGTGTAATAATGTAGGATAGTATCTATATGACTATATACATGCAAAAAAGCATGTCTATGCTAATTGAGGAACCCTCAGAAACAATCTCTTTATTATCAACACTAAGGTCAATTTGCTATCAACATTTTAATTGTAAATTTTTCTGCAGTATTAGTCAATGATACTGGAGAATGAACTTAGAATGAAAAATTGGAAAGCAGAACTTTAAATGATTTTCCTTGAGAGCCATAATATATTTTGTTTTTGGAAAACCTAGAAAGATGCATTGGAAGACTATTATAAATAATAAGACAAAGCACTTACAGTGCTGGGTACAAAGTTGCTGCATAGGAATAAACAGGTTTCACATATGGACAATAACTGTTGGAACACAACACCAGAAAGTAAAATACAAAACAAGAGACATAACATCTTCGAAGAAAATGTTATGCCACTGGGAAACACAAAAGTAGGCTTTCACATGAGGAAAGACACATTCTTGAAAGAGAAAATGCAACATGGTAAGAATGTCAGTTCTACCTGAAATTAATCTATAACTTTAATGTGATCCTAGTCAAAATAGCAACAGCATAGTTTTGGACACTAGTCAAATTATTTTCAAAGTTAAAATAGGGATAACATAGCCAGGAATGTCCTACAAATAGACCAGAAATGAAGAGACAATGATGTTTCTCTAGCTCTATCATTTTAAACTTGCAATAATTGAAATAGCACAAGACTATAAAAGGCAATGCTTAAGCATGAGTACTGACAGTTTATTGTGTTTTATTTTTTTAATCTGAAACAAATCAATTGCTTGATATCATGTGATCTATTTTTTATGCTTTTAGTTGAAAGATTTTTTAAATGAAAAACAGTTGAAAGCTCCATAGAAAAAAAGTTGAACATATTGAAGAACATTTATCTGTCTGAACTCCAACCAAATAAAAATGAGGAAAGTGTGGAGCATCCAGGTGAGATGAGATTAAAGCAAGTATTCTCCCAGGAGGAGTGAGATTCAGGATATGCTATCTGGAAGAGTGGTTAACTTTGGGAAGGTTGTGAGAAGGAAAAAGGAAAGTTGCAAAACACTCAGAAATTCACTTCTTTAAGAAAAGTTATCCTATTGTAGAGTAAAATGGATTATGCTGACTCACAGTCTCAACCACCATCCAAAGTATGAGGAATTATGTAACATGTTTGTTTGAATTTGAATTGTTAACTCTCTGAAAATCAGAGCCTTAACATCAATGGAGATTTTTCCTGCTAATTGAGTAGATCGCATCCCTTCTCTTTGAAAACCATGCGGGTGAGAGACTACGGAAAAGGGGTCTGTTAACCTTTTGCAATTGGTTTTCCTTCATCTGGGACAATAATTCATGGCATGGCTTTGCTTCTCTTGGGCCAGATACATTGTCATAAAAGTGAGGAATATGGAGAAGGAGGGTATGACTGTGTTTGGTTTGGCGTCATCATTTGTGCGCTTGTTTGTTTTCGTAAAAGGGCTAAGGCGGTGCATCACAAACCTGTAACCAACCATGACTCACTCCCTGGGACAGGAAGGGCCCTGCAAACACACTGTTCACTTCCTGCGCATCCTAGTTCTCTGTGGGCATGTTGGATGCCTAACTCTCCGTGCCCGCTCTTTCCTGGCGGGCTGGGGTCTGATGCTCATTCTGGAAGCTTTTCCGGCTGTTTCATTATTGTAATTTGGAGGCAACAATCTTGTTGCTGCTCAAAACCTTCATGTGATGGTTGTGGGTAAGTCTCAGATCTTTTTTTCAGGTTAGAGCTGATATTTAATATTCCAAAAGTACTTTCAGAAGAATTGGAAAGAATTCTGTTATGTACGTTACATATATTACACTATACACACGCATACTTTCCCACAATATTTCCTTTCCTGGTAATGCACACAGGTTTGTCCCCTGTGTGACGATCTGGGCTTCTGTCAAAGCAAAATCACAAGGTGTTCTTCTAAATACAGGAAGGCTCCTTAAATATGTTTGGTCTCCAATGTCCACACTGCTGCCCTTGTCAGAGCTGATGGTGCAGAGATTCAGATAGTTAGATCTGATTAGAGGTTTCCTTCCCTAAAAGACCTAAAGTCGTGACAGGCAGACAAGAGCTAGGTCTCAGGACTAAGTCACCACCAATGCAGCATCCTACAGATTATTCTGCTGGGGACTTTATCGACTTGTTGAATCAGATATTTGATTTGTTTCGATGAGACATGCTCATAGTCTTCTCTAGCTCTGCTTCTTAGTCATATTTTAAAATTATATATATATATATATATTTAAATGTTATTGAGGTGTAGTTTACTAACAAAGTGTACTATGTTAACTATACATTTTGATGAGTTTGACAAATGTAATGTATTACTCCCAATCAAGCCCTAAAATCTTGCTTCACTCTACTTCTTAGGCAATCTCTACCCTCTCAGAATTTGAGAAAAAATAATCATATTTATTTTGAAAAAAGGGTCAATCATCCTATTAACTACCATCCCTTCCACCATTGTATTTCCTGCCCTGCTCCCACCCTCAGTTGTTAAGAATTACTTGTGGAGGACTTAAATGTTATTCCTTTTTCTGTTTCTTATAGTGTGGACACCTTTGACAGGTCAGAACAGTATTCGTCTCTGGAGACACAAAAATAAAGGAAAGATGAGAATGTACCCTCCCTGTGTCCTGGTACCCAGATTCTAGTATCAGACAAGGAGGAGGAAACTGCAAATTACTGTGGAAGTTATCTGCATGGCTCGCACCCACGTTTTGAGAGTGCAGAGCTGCTAAAGAGAATGTGGTGCTCCCCCAAATACAGGAGGTAGCATTTCATGGCCTCTCTTTGTGGCCATGTGACTCTTTCTAGCCAATGAGCTCTCAGTGAAAGTGACAGAAAGCGCTGTCAGGCCTGGTCCCTAAGGACCTCATAACTGTGCTAGTCCAGGCCATTTCCCTGGTGTGCAGCTAGAAAGAAGGTCCCTTTTAAAGTAATCTTGGACATGCTAGGTCTTCGTGAGACTGGTCCTCCACTGACCTTGACCTAAGACTGACCAACCATTATGTTAGTAGAAAGAAACTTCAGCTGTATTTGAAGAAGTTATCATTTTGAGGTTTTTTGTTTGTTTGATTTTTGGCAAGTGTTAGCCTTTCCCACTAATATTAGTATAAAACTGTTGTTTTTTAATATATAACATTTTTTTTGTCTTTCAAGCCATCTGGTAAAATGTCAGGTGGGGAAGGACCTTACTAGTTCATTTTCTGTCTCTGCCCCTGGGCTGGTGCACTTTTCTGTAGAAAAGTGACAAAAGAAAACAGATTGTTCCTGTTACAAATTCTCCCATTTCCCCCTTGTAATTTAGAGGTTTTACTATTTGTTTTACTTCAGGAGAATAGTGTTGTTTCCACTGTGAGAAACAGTAGTTGTTGTAGTACAGGTGTGAAGAAATAATTGTTCACTTGTTATGTGGCTTATTTAAAGTCATCCTGCCAGAAAGGGGATGGCTCAGGACATCAGCTTTGGGATTGTGACTACACCACTTGATCCAGAAGAAAATAGCCTAGGGAATGGGCAAAATATTCCAAAGTGTCTCAATGATGCTGAGGAAAGTGAAAAAGAAATAGGCTTAGACATTCAGATCTGGTCTCAGGTTTTCTTGATTTCCAATTCCAATCACTGACCAAAAAAAATTATTTAAATTAATGCTATTTTTGTTCCCTGAGGGTTACTCCTAAGCATTTGTTTGGGTAATAACTTAGTTTTTATGGTACAGACTTGGAAAGGAATGCTACAAGATGTGGATGGTTGGATAAATGACCAAGGGGGAGTACCAGAAAATAAATTAAAGAGATAACATAGAAAAAAGCAAATAAGAATTAGCATATAGGTTCATGAAGAAACATGCAATTATCTCTGTGCTATTCAACAAATATTTTGGAGCATCTAGAAGGGGCCAGCTAGTGTTTCAGGCACTGGAAAGACATTGGAAAGCAGAGCTCTCCTCTGTCATTTCTGCCCTCCTGTTGCTGGTTACACCTGATGTGAACTGTCTGCCTGTCCTGGTGTTATTCTGTGTGGCTTCTTCTCTTGATATTGTGACAGTTATGGGCTGGCTTTGCACTATCTGTCTCTCCTTTATTATTTTAGGACAGTCTTAGATTCACAGCAACATTGAAAGGAAAGTACAGTGATTTCCCATATAGTGTCTGAATCCACACATACAAAACTTCCCCTATTAACAGCGTTCCTCACCAGAATGATAACATTTCTTACAATTGATGAATTTGCATTGACACATCATGATCACTCAAAATCCGCATTTCACATTAGGGCTCACTCAGTGTCATATATGCTATGGGTTTACACAAATGCATCCATCATTAGAATATTACATGGAGTATTTTCACTGTGCTCTGCCTAGTCAGCCTTCCACCTGAACCCTTATAATCACTGAGCTTTTTAGTGCCTCCATAGTTTTGCATTTTCCGGAATGACGTGTAGTTCAAATCATATTGTTTGTGGCTTTTGGGGATTGTCTTTTTTCACTTAGTAATGTGCGTTTAGGGCTCCTCCATGTCTTTTCATGGCTTGATAGCCTTTTTCTTTTTAGGGGTGAATGACATTCCATTGCCTGCATGGACCCCAGTTTATGTATCCATTCACTTAATGAAGGACAGCTTCTTGGTTGCTTCTGAGCTTTGGCAAATGTGAAAACTGCTACCCTAAACACTTGCGTGCCGGTTGCTGTATGGTCATGTTTTCTGCCCTTTGAGAAAATGCCATGGAGCACAATTGCTAGGTGGTATGTGGTAAGATTGTGTTTAGTTTTGTAAGAAACTGCCAAAATGTCTTCCAGAAGAGTCGTGTCATCTTAGGTTCCGAGCTGCAGTGAATGAGGTTCCTGTGATGCCACATCCTTGCCAGTACTTGGTGCTGTCAGTGTTTGGAATTTTGGCCATACTAATGGGTGTGTGGTCATCTTCCTCTCTATTTTTGTCTTTTTTGTTCATCTATCTCAAACACCTAAAACAGTGTCTTCTATAATGTCTGATAGTAAGTGCATAGTAAATATTGAATAAAGAAATGTTTTCTGTTTTGCCCCTCCACTCAGATTCAGCCAAAGAGAAAGGGAAAGGAAAAGAAATCGTAGTGGTTGGTGTTTTGTAAACCTCTCTTACAATGATGCTCTGTTCACCCAAAGGTTGCATTCTCCTGGGTTTGCAACCATGCACTCAGCGAATACCAGAAATCTGTAGAGGTAGTTCACGAAAGCCACGCTGCCAGTCTCTGCGCCTGACTCTGCAGAAGAGGTCCAAACTGGAAGGCAGAGACTGGCAAACTATTTTTCTCGTGAGAATTCATCCAACATTGCAAATTGCATTTTTTGGATGTGTTACATCTCCTGTAACAAGATTTACTGGAAATTGGGTGGATGGTTTGGAACCTAGAACTCTAACACAAAGGAAATTCTGCTTCCTCTGCCTAAAATATTTTGTGGTTAGTTATTTTAAGCCACAAAATGTACCTTTTAACGAAACAAAAATGGACCTAGGCCTTTTTAGAAAGCCTGTCTTTGTTTAAATAAAAGCACTTCGAAATGTAATGCAGTTTAGATCAGCCCTCCCTCCCAATTTGGGCAAAAAAAAACACAACTGAATCTTCGACATCCCATCCAATGGCAATGAGATTGAAAAGGTATTCGCTTCATACCTCAAAAATATGACCCCTGTTATACTAATAACAAAGAAAATACAGCAAAAATCATAAAATCTAGGTGGTTACATAAAGTACTATCCACATGCAAAAAGTTGGAGAAGAATGCTATAAAATGTGGATGGCTGGATGGATGACCAAGGAGGAGCACCATAAAATAAATAAATTGAAGAGATAAAATCTGGAAAAAAGCAAATAAGAATTAGGAGCAACTTGCAGAAGTCATAAAAGGAAATAGAAAACTATTATTTTAGAGTAGCAGGGTAGAATGAGGTATTGCAATTTTAAAAGTCAGGAAGCATGTAAATTTTGGTAGCAAGTCTTGCAAGTGCCAGCTCCTCATATAATTTTTTTTAACAGCTTCCCAAGTTGTATAAGCTAGAGTGTAATAAAAATATAAAGTATGCACTCATGTTCAGATCTATTATACTGCATCTATCTGTTCAATATTTTTTTTTTTTTTTAGTTTAGATTATATTAAAGGTCCCATTACTTCTGGTATACAGTGTGTGTACTTCACCATGGGCCCAGTTACACCGAGGAAGAATGAAAGCACAAGTTGGGAAATAACATTTTTACAAATGCAGTGTAGCACTTTAGATATCATTAAATTATTTCCAAAAACGGGATCTAATGCTTGCTCTATAAACTGAATGAGGTGACCCTTCAGTGGCCCTATTAGCCTAATTTATTAAATTAAAACTTTATGTAGTCATTGAGAATCATTTCTATCAGTCACAGTTAGAGATATCCTATTAAATAATTACAATGTGGTATCTTACACCATCACAATATACGAGGCAGCTTATACATTTAAGATAATTTTAGCCTGCAATTAAGGGAGTCAATCTGCTTGGCTCTATACTATTTCTAATGTCTTTAAACCTCACCATCAATTTTTAAATTTTTTGTATGGTTTGAATGTAGTTTTATATGATACAATTTTTTGCCTATTCAGAGTTCATGATGCCTCTAATCTTTGATGCTGTGATGTGATACTGCTAATTCAAGATATATTGACTTGGAAGAGAAATATCAAAATCTTTTTAATAGGTTGGCAAACTGCCTGAACTGTCTTGGGTCAGTTCTATGACTTCACGCAGGATGGTAAGTTGCTATGTCAGGCAGCACTTTTTCTTTTTCACCCATATAATTGACTTTTAAAGAGATTCACAATTTTTTGAATTTTGAATCTGTTAATAATTTATACTCAGTTTGAATATTGTCTGACATTAGTCGGTATGGAAAGAATGAAACAAAGAAGCTAAGCTGATTTCCATCAACGAGAATCCTTCAGTGACAGCAACAGGACAGCAATTTACCATCTTTTGTCTTAATAGTTACCTGTTGCTAAGTGGTAAATGTGATGTCTCTGTGGCAGGAAGTAGAAGAATTTAAATGATTAATAAAATTATAATCCCTATCTGCTAAATACCAAGAAAGAAAGAAATGACAAAATAACATTAATAACTTGTAAGAAGTTAAAGCAAGCCAGTTCTAATCATCTTGTAAACAAACATTTCAAAGAAAGATTTGCTGAGGAAGAGATTTAGTGTTGAACTATATTTTGGGGAAGATGATTCCCTTAATAGATTATTATTGCTGAAGAACATTTAAAGGAACTCGGTGGGGACAGAGGGATTAAGAAGTAATGAATGAAGAAAAGAATCTCTTTCATTAAAGTACTTTTTTGTTGTCTGAATCTGAGGAAGGGCCTGATATCAAAGAGATGTAAACTTGAAGAGAGGTTAGGTTGCTATGGCAGCACAAATATTCCAGCTTTCACTGAGATAGTATTACCTGGGGAAGAAACAGTAGTGAAAAGCAAAAATCTTGCCTTGTGGCCATGGAAAGCAGGAATAATAAGTAGAGAAGGGTGGAGAAGCAGGGAGGTTGAGACATGCATGGAGTGCTTACTATACAAACAGGATACAAAGTTTTTGTGTTGAAATAATATTGCATTTTATGTGCTCTGCATAAATATTGATTTTCAGCTTTGCTTCTTAAAGTACTGTTGGTGCTTCAAGAATAATGGCATTGTGAAAGTCTTTTTCTTAATGAGAATATGTGCTGAAAGAGTGAATTTGGAAAGCAGAATGTCTTTAAATGTGGTTAGAATTTTGTGTGTGCGCAACCTTCCGAAAAATAAACTGAAATTTCGCCTGAAACTGCAGTCCCTCCGGTAAAGGAAAAAGGTGCCACACCTATTTGATGTGGTTGGTACTCACTTGAGAACTAAGGTGTCCGAGTTGGCTACTTTCAGGTTCTTCTCCTTCCCTAGCATGTAAATGCCCCACCAGTAAACCTAGAAGGATAATATTTTCACCTCCTAGAAATGTAGAGGTTCAAAAGGAGCCACCCCAAGATGTACCTCTGTGGGATGTGTACTAGTTTCAGCTAAAGGCAGTGGAGACCCTGTAAGCTGAAAGGAAATTCATATCCCTATCACTACCACCTGGAAGAATTTGAATTAGAGGCCATAAGAAGAGATTATCAAATATAACCTATTTGGGCGCCTGTCTCTAGGGCAGGGCAAATTGCTGATTACAGAACGTCTGTTTTCCTTATCATCCTGCTATGACCCTCTGAAGTCCCAAGGAGCCTTACCTCGTCCCTAGCTTAGGATGTCACATATGCCTCATTTTCCCTTTCTGTCTCTAAACCTGCCACGTATATGGAGTTCCCATGCATACATACGTAATTAAATTTAGTTATTTTCTCCTGTTAAATGACCTCATACTGTTTTAATTATTATACCAGCTGAGAGAACTTACCGGATAGAGGAAAACAGAAATATTGTAATGGCACTTTTTTCCCCAATATAACTTACTATGAAGTGTTCTAAGAAAAAATTTATTTTAAAAAATGGTAAAGCAATTACTATTTGATTATTCCATGTTCTGTACTTCAAATGCACTTAAGTTACTAAATTTACTAGGAATATTGTAAACGCTCTTCATTACAAGCCTTAAAATCATTCCTTTTCCATTGTGTTTTCTTCTTTGTTCCCTCTTTAACATTCAAAACTTAATCCTGAATGATCTTTTAATGAAGGATATGCTTCATGCAACACTTTTCTATATATCTATATATCTATATCTATGCATTATATATATGAACAGGACTCTGATTTATGGACAGTTCTTTAGCTTTAATTTTTCTTTTATTTTCATTGACAGTAATACTTTTCTGGAGAATACAATCAAGATAGTGTATTTATAGAAATAACATTAATAGAAGCTTGGTCATAAATGAGAACAGTCATAGTAACAACCTCCTATACCAAAGCATTCCATACAGAGAGATAACAACACAATAAATAAAGAACCTGACATTGGTCACACAACAAACAAAACAGAATCGCAATAGCAAAAAATGTAACTTTATAAATGTCCTTATGCTAAATATAAAAGAAAAAAAAAAAATGAGATCATACACGAGATAAAAACTAAAACTGGATACTTATATAAAAAACAGAGAGAAAACATTGCAAAGATAAAAATGTTCAAGTATTGTGAGAGGAGAGGGGAAGATTCCAATACAATGGTTTCAGAATAAGTTGATTATATTTACTACCCCGGGATGGACACTGACATCATTGTCTTTGTCCATTAATACTTCATGCTGGTAGAATGTATACTGTTACCCATTTCAAGGACAAATTCCATTTCCTTGGAGCATCCTTGTCATCTCCGGTTACAAGGATGGTGTGAAATTCATTGTTTACCTTGATTATAAACAGACAATAGTACTTTAGGAGAAATATTCTCAAGAACGGGCCAGGGTGATCCCCTAGAAGAGCAGGGACATGGGAGTTAGGAAAACATACTCCCGTCCCATTTTCATCATTGCCTGGGAAAGACACTGCCCAGTTCGGAAATAAAATTTCACCTGGTTCAATTTTGCTGGAACAGTTGAATCATTCAACTAGCAGTCACAATAATACCATCAACAATATAATAAAACAGTTGAGCATTTTTATTGCTGCTTTATTTAAAAAAAAAAAAAAAAAAGGATTGGGGCAGGGGGAGTTGGATCACTTACTCGACGTAAGAATTCCGTCATACTTGAACGGGGTTCCCCGAGCATTGTCACTTCTCCCCCAACATAATTAAGCTAAGCAGCGCCTTTGGACTGGACGGTTGAATGGCGCATCAGGAGTGAGCGGTGGCTACGTTCTACGTGACTAGGAAAGACGTGTTGGTCATGGGAGTAAAAAAATAAAATTTGTCTGTTAAATTACACATAAATATAAGGTACAAATGTATTTTTAAAATACAGATTAAAAGAATCACACTTGCATCGTGTACATACGAAAATACAGTATTTTAATATTCAATATCCACGGACACATTTACGATAAATGCAACGAGGCGGCGAGGCCGACGTTCTCCGGGGGGCCCATCTGCGCCCCCCACCGGCACGCGGGGAAACACCGGGGGTCTAGCTCTGGCGCACGTCCTGCAGCAGCTTGTTGATCTCGGCCACCAGCTCGCTGGCGTCCATGAGTTCGTGCTTCCCGTCGCTGAGGTGGTTGAGCACGTTGTCAAAGTCGTCCTCCTCGTAGTTCTCAGGGATCTCCTCCATGGCCGGCAGCCACTTGGCCGAGGGCTGCGCGCCCGGGTGCGCGGGCAGCGCGGGCGCGGGGCTGGCGGCCGGGTTCTGGAAGTGCGTGCTGGCCGCCCAGGCCGCCACCCCCTGCGGGTAGCCCGCCTTGGCGGCCGGGGGCGGCCGCCTGCGCTCCAGCGAGCCGCGCTCCGCGTCCCCCGCCTCGGGGAAGGGCTCCAGCGCCGGGGGCAGCAGGCGCTGGAACACGCTGCTCATTTCCGAGAGCAGAGACGCCGTGCTGCGGTCCCCTGCGTCCTCCTCGCTGGGGGCGTCCTTCCCGAAGGTGGAGAAGCTCTTCTTCTTCTCGCCCGCCTCGGCGGGCGGCGGGTCCTCCTCCGGGCCGGGGCGCGGCTGCGGCGGCGGGGGCGCGGGGAACTCCTCCCCCGGGATGAACATGTTGCTGCGGTAGTCGGAGGGCGACGGCAGCGGCGGCATCCAGCACTGGTCCGAGTGTCCCAGGACCCTGCACTCCTCCGTGCACAGCCTCATGGCTGTGCGGGAAAACAAGGGGCAGTCGTCACCTTGCGTGCGTGGCCCAGCCAGGCGGGAAATGCATTTCATGAGCCAACCAGCCAACACCCAGCAGAGGCCAGGGGGACCCTGTCCAACCTCCTCCCCTGCTGCGGACCACGCCTTCACACCCGCGAGGAACCGCCACTGCGGGTTTCCTAGGGAGGCTCGTTTTGTGGACCCGATCTATCTATTTTTTCTGGTTCACCAAGGAAGGAAAGGGGCATGTATGATTCATACTTCTCAGCAGTATCCTTTTGGCTACTCCAGGCATGGAAAATGGATCGGTAAAGCGTCGTTGGTATCTGCTGAACGTATGTTCTAAACACACCAGGACTGGAAGGTGAAATCAGTAACTTTATAATGCTCCCAGATAATCCTTGAGTACTGCCCTTGAATCACTTCCTAGATCACGAGGGCTATCTGACCTATTTTACTTCTAATGGAAGCATTGAGAACATAAGCTTTCAGGTCATTGTATTTTTTAATGTCTGGTAAAAGTATTCTGGGCTATTACTGACTTATTGAAAGTAGCAGTGCAGATTCTCAAGGCGTCTGTAGTCACTCTTAAAAGTCTTTTAAGGATTTCAAATTCAAATAGATGGAAAAGTATCAAAAGATGAAGACCATGAAAAATCCATTCTTCCAGTTGTTATACCTTTATTGTAATGTGAGTGGCCACACTCACAGAAATAGATGCTATGAGAAAAGCAGAAAACTAAAGGGAAAAATCTCTAAGTTTGGAAAATACAGTAGGTAAACCACATACCAGTCAGGAAATGTGAAGATGTAAATTTTACCCCCAAAATCATCCATCTCTTCCAGTGACAAATCAGGTCTTATTAATATCACAATTTTCATTTTAGAACAAGTGACAGAATGCAAAGAAAATGTATTATCTTCGAATGAAAATTGGATCGCTATCAGCCAAACCTACATTTTTAGAGCTGATTCTATAGGTCTGGCTGCTTAAGAAAGATTTCTCTTTCTACAAAATAACTGCTAAAAAGAATGACTCTTGGACCATGCCACATGCCTTATCAGAGGAAGCAAGTTGTCTGTTGTGTTTATTACTGTATCCTCAGCCCTGGGGGAAGTGCCTGCAGAGAACAAGTATTTGCTGCATATTTTCAAATCATCATGGAAATGCAACTCAAAACACAAGGAGATATCACCTCAAATCTGTCAGGGTGGCCATTATCAAAAAGAAAAAACAAATGCTGGTAAGGATGAGGAGAAACTGAACCCTTATACACTTTGTTGGAAGTGCAAAAAGGGTGCCGCCGCAATGGAAAATAGTACGAAAGTTCCTCAAAAAATTAAAAATGGAACCTCCATATGATACAGCAATCCCACTTCTGGATATTTACCCAGAAGAATTTGGGCAAGTACTGTGAGTGGGGGAACAGAAAGTGATTCTAGAAAAGCTAAAAATACAAAGCAGAGGAAATACAAGATAGTGTGAATACTCATTGCGTAAGAATCACTCTAGGTTAGGAGAAAGAGGCTGAATATTGAGAATCCTTGTGTCACTTTGCTATGAAGAAAGGTTAAGTTTCAATGAGGAAGAATGATTTAATAATAAAAGTATGTTTAGATTTGCTGACTTCATGCATTATTACAACTTGGAAACACCAACATCAGTTGATGTGGACAAGACCAAAAAAGAATGGAAAGTAACTGGAACACTTTAGTAGCAATGAGGTTTTCTAAGCAGTGAAATAACTATCAAAGTGGTCATTTTTCTTGATTTCCTAAGTCTCTGAAAATGGAAAGGAGACCTATCAATGTTGCTTTACACATCCTGGTATAAGGAAAGGCAACAAATCTAAGGACAGCTTTCATTTATTTTTTGGCCTTAACTCAGTGGGAAGGACTTAATTGTTTGATTCAAGTTTTTATTTTAATTAATGACAGAAAAAAAGGGGGGAAATTATATAGGCTCTAAGAATCCTGAGCATGACCAAATTTCTGTAGAGACCCAGATATAATGAACATATAACCAAAAGTACAATCTGGGTAATTAAAATGATAGTTCACGTTCAAAAATAGTTTTAATCATAGAGACTTTTAAAAAAGAGAATGCTATCTTACAACTTCATAATGAATAAATGGGGCTTTAATGTTAAAATAATAAATTAACACAAACATTAAAAAAATCAGAAAATACAGCCCAGGTTGGTGACTCAGTGAAGTGGTGCTGGCCTTCCAACCCAAAGGTTACTGGTTCCATTCCCAGCCAGGGCACATAACCAGGTTGCAAGCCAGGTCTCCAGCCAGGTCTGTAGCTGGAGGCAGGTGAAAGGCAACCATACATATACGTTTCTCTCCCTTTCTTCCTCCCTGCCCGTCTCTCTAAAAATAATGAATAAAATCTTTAAAAAACAAATCGGATAATAAGAAAAATTGGTAAGGGAACACTCATAGAAAGAAGGATGACAAAGTCAAGCAGGTGGAAGAGCAAGGGTACAGAAGAGGGCATGTCTCCATTTTACTGGCATTTTCACTGGGGACTCAACTATTTGCAATGTTTCCAGTGCCTGCCCAATTCATCGCCTCAGGTTCCATATCATGTCTTGTGTGCGGGACTTGGCAAGTGGTGCGAGTGGCTAATCTCCCTGTCCCTCTTTGAAAGCACTGTCAGGTGGTCCCCTTTCCCCTGGGAGGTGGGGGAGGTGAGGGAAACAGAGAACTTCTTTCCCACTGCATGACAAGCTACAGACCTCCCAGGACAAAAACAAGCAGAAAATAGAAAAGTGCGTACCCAACTTCTACCAGGCCAAACAGTGGTGTAGGATAAGATACTTGCATGTGAAACACTAGCACAGCTCTCTGCCCTCAAATGAGCCAGCTGTGAGTCAAGGGCAGCTAATGACACCCTAAATGCCCAGTTAGGAGCAGACGGTATGATGCTGAGAGCATGGAAGGGAAGAAAAACATAGTGAACATGGAGGCTGATGTCCTTCAAGAGAAACCTGAAACAGAGTTTGAGAGAGGACTAGGATTTAGATAGACCAAGTAAACAGAAGCCTAATTTTTTTTTTAAGCTAGAAAAGCTCATGAGGAAAAACTGCTTAGTTATACAAAGAGATGGCCCTGCTTATCATAGAAGACACCAAAAACGCAAAATTGAGACCTCATAAGCCAGGAGTTGATTTCGTTGGCCTTAGAATGCCAAGATAATGTAGGGTTTGCCAGGTGATCCTGAGCAACAAGTTGGTTATTGATTTTCAATTTTAAAACATTGTACATTAACATGTCATGGGAAGTTGTTGAAGCTCTGTGAAAGGTTTCGCAAATGCAAGAGAATATCATCAATTCACATGCCTGCACAGCAAAGCCAGCATGGGAGAAAGATCCAAACTAGGATACCAGCCATGAAAAGGAAAACGACTCAGAATTAAAGAGGACTGTGTGAATTACATCACCCCCGAGGACAGATTGATGAAAAGTGGAATGAGCTCAACCAGAAAGGAGCAGCACAGGAAGCAAATGTAAAAAAGCCTTTATGTTGTAAATCACCCTGGTGCAGCTATTAGCCTGGGAAAATGGAGATTTTGCAGGAATACGTCTGGTTCAAAGGTGCATGAATAAGGGGGAAACTATGTTGACAAACACGAGCTAAGAGACAAAAATGGATGCTGACTTTCCCGCTCAGAATGCAGGCTATGTCTGTGGGAATTAATAGAATGAATGCCCCAAAATGACCCTGTTGGCAGGCAATACAACATAACATTATCTATATTTGATCACAGTTAAAGCAGAAAAAAATAGCTTGAATAAGACCCTGAAGTCCTAAAAGTATACATGCTTTGGAAAACTGCACTGGTTTCTGTTAATGGCATTCGAATGTGGACTTAATTCTTTTTCTGCTTAGGATATTTCCCGGGAATACAAGTTGACAAAATACAAGTTTCACACCCTAAAGTGATGGCTGGCAGAAGTGACCAGTGTGAAGAATTAAACAGAAATTGATTTATTGTCAAAACGATGGTCACAATTAAAGGATGGTTACATCTGTATAGAGACTCAAGATGCACACTTCCTTCTATACTAGCTGATACATGAGTAAACATGAGTAAAGCTTAAAATATATTTTATGGGTCATCAGTGATGTCCTGGTGCTCTGTGCCTGCAAAATCCTTTCCACCACACCCCAAAGGGAGGCAGATCACTAGACAGACAGAAATGTATCTGCTGTCACACAGTCAGTTGTCATACAACACCATACACCAGCAATGAGCTCTCCCATTATACATTTGGGTTAAGTATAACTATGTAACTACGGAGTTGTTTCTTAAAGGCTGTCTACATATTAAGTGGCATTACTAATGATAATAAAAAACTAAGCGTCTAACTTTAGAAAGAAATGTAACTTGGAAGAGGTCTAAAGTCACTCACTAAAGAAGACTCACTAATATCTAGACTTAACCCATTGTTTCCCCAATATCTGTATTCTTGAACATTCATTTTAATTTATTTTTTTAACTCAAACATCAGAGAACTCTCCCTCCATGAACATATCTAGGGTTGGTAACTCTGAAAGTACAGGAAAGAATGAAAGAGAAGTCTTCATTTTTTCTTTTGAGTTAGGCCATGATCAGCTGTTAGAATTATACAATTTCAGGATTTAAAAAGACTTTAGGCCCATAAAATTCAGGGCTATGTAAGTAGGGGTAGTTATTTTCTTTTTAATTATGCTGCCAAATTAAAATGTCAATGACTAGACTTCATGTAATTTAAAAAATACAATGAAACACTGACATTATGCCCATTAAGTGACTTTTCTGTTTTATAACATCATGTAACTTGGGAAATCAGACGATCCAAAATTAAGGATCAATATTCAAAATTAGAATTCAGTCAGTGTCACAAAAATTTAGCCATTTCATTCATATATACATACATATACATATATATATACACACACACATATGCATACATATATATATATATACACTCACACACACATGCACATACATACCCATTTCATGGGTAAAACTAATAAAACTGATTCTCTTTCAGCAAGTTGACTGAAGCCATAAATATCCCACCAGATTCTCAAAGCTTTCTCTCTAAACTGGCAGAGGAAATCTATGAATTTAAAAACAAAACAAAGACACCATGGATGACTGTGTAAGCCTGGCCTCATGTGTACATTATAGACCTTCATGTAACTAGAAGTCCTTTCCAGACATTCATCCTGCAGGAAATGCAGTATCTATCAATAAAAACAATGAAATAAGCAGCATGTAACAGTTCCATAGAGGAGCAGAAAGACTTTAAAATATAGGAATACATATGCCTCTCAATATATATATGTATATTTTTAAAAACTGCTACCAATCTATTACTTCAGATTATTACTCTTGATAGAAGAGTATTCAAGAGTATGGGGACTGGCTCAAATCCCACCTGTCCCATGAACAAATTGCCTGACTTTGGACACACATGTTTGAACCTTCAGTGTCCAAGTATCTCACTACTGTGCCTACCGCCCACTCCTGATCCCCACACCCACATGTTGCAAGCAGGATGACCAGGGCAGGACACCTCCTGGGCCTGCATTAGCATCGGGACCTGGGGGACAGCCAGCACGTGACAGCCATGACCGATGCTAATCCTGCCACAGCCACGACCACCACCACTACTATAACTGAGAGCTAGTTTCTGTTTACTGAATTCCCCCTGAATTTCTGCAGCTCTCTGAAGCTCCCCTCTGTCTCATTCCAACACCCTCTTACTGATCTGTGCTTAGAAAACAGATGTTTGATGGAACTCAGACGGGTACTATCGTCATCTTCCGCCTTTCATTTACCAAACGGCACTCAGGAGATCAACATACAGGAGAATTGAGAACACAAGTAGCCAGAGGACTGTTTATGTGATCTGAAGAGTTGATTTAATATTACAGTCGTTAGTCACAGTGTTGTAGTCCGTGATGCTTCAGTGAGGCAGTCAGTATTTACCCAGTTGCTTCAGGGAGTTTCCACAGCACAATGAGATGGGATGCTAAGGAAAAAGTGCCTCATAACTTCCTTGGGTCTCCTCCACCCAGCTGTATACTTACAAATTCCTCTCTTGGACTCTGTTTTCTTCTACTCGAGCACAGACATAAAATGAAAGGTAGCGAAAAAAGATGCTGTGCATACCACCTATAAAACTGTATTCTCTCTCCTATTTTTAGTGGTTTAAGTATACCACTTCCCAGTATATTTTCATCTCGGGTTCGGTGAGTTGCTTTCCACCACAGGAAATGTGTCCTCCAAATTATAGTCCGGTTCACCACCAGGCACCAAAACAGGCTGTGTGAGTGAAAGCAACCACCCAGCAATTTTATAGAGTTGCTCAAGAGTGTCCCGTGGCCCTATGTGGTTTTCTCTCCTGCTCTGCCCACTCCTGTCTCCTTCTCTTGTTAACTCTTCCTTACCAGCTTACTCCTTCCCTACCAGCTGCTTGCTATGCCTTTTAAGAAAACAACTGCAAAGCGTATCCATCTATATTATTCATTACTAATAGTGGGCAGATTACAGAGATTTACCACAAAGGACAAAGAGAACATAAGGAGAGGAGAAAGTGTTCACTGCACTGGTGTAACAGACCTGAAAAATAAGGACTTCTCTCTGGCTACCCCCTTACCTGCTGGGATTCTTCCATCTGTCAGAAACAGGTCGCTGAATCCTTCGCCCAGCAGCCTATCTATTGGAGAATCTCGTCCTAAATCGTAATCACTGTCTCCTGCTTCACTGTCTCCACGGCCACTGTCTTTCAGGCTAAATTTGTCCATGTCTTGAAGGGCATATCTAGAAAGATAAACCAGGGAATGCACAGGTTGTATTCTTTAGCATTCATGTGATTTGAGACTTAATAGGCAACACAAAGGTAATGCATACCTATAGCTCCTAGAATATTTGTTTCCTCGGAAACTTGGCCTTGGCTGATACTGACCCTGGTGCAGCATTGAAAGAAGCTGGGAGACCTGCTGGAAACCAAACAGACAGAACTGATTCCCGGAAACAAAGTCCCCAACACCCCCAAGCTTTCAGCCAGGAAAAAAAAAAAAAGCGAGTGTGTTCTCACTCTCTCACAGGTGTACATGTGCTGAGCTGTGGCAGACCCTGCTGGCTGGCCACCTAGCAGAACTGGATACATGCCCCCGAGGTTTGAAGGATCTCCACCAACTGATTCTGTCTTTCCTTTTCGAGAGAGGACCCCTTTTTCAATAGCAGATTGATTCTAGTTCAGATTAGGGTGATCAGTTATAAAAGTATATAGAACATGCTCTGAAATGCAACATTCTAATATATGTAGTTAAAACAATGCCAGAACAATTTTCAAAGCTGAACAAAGAACATGCATTGAAATAGGAGGCAAGAGGCCTCAGGGGTTTTGTTTGCTTGTTAAGGCTTTTTCCTTTTTTTTTTCTTTAGTAGAGGCCACACCTATGACAATAGTGCAAACCTGTTTTTATTTGGCTTTGAGCATTTTAATCTTGGAGGTATGGGGATTCTAATCAGATAGTTCTCTGTGGGCTTCCCATTTACTTTTCAATATTCTACATAGCAGCACATGCAAGTAAATTCTTTTAAGAGCAACTTAAAACAGCCTGCTCACTGTCTGTGTACTTGATACATATACAGCATGTAACTCGCATCCTACATCATTTGCATTATTGTGAGCACCAGTTACTGCTTAGTGGAAACCTCTCAGGAACTAACCCTTAACCCAACTTCCAAACAGCTACTTTGTCAGGGAAATGGTGCAGTGTTTGATCTTACCTCAACGGCAGGAGTGGCATGGGTGAGTTCTAGTGAGAAATTCTCTGGCACGTGGTTCGATGAGATTGTCACCAAACTGTTCAGGGACTGATGGCTGTTATGACTCTGCCGGCTGCCCATGTGCCCTCTTTCTAAGGTAGGGGATGACGATGGAGAGGACCTGTGATGAGACCTGATGGGTAGAGTGCCATTTATGGTGGGCACCAATGTAATGTCCCCTTTGTGAATCTGCCTGGATGGTCTTTTGGGGTGGTGCTGGTAAGTGGATTCCGCCACCCTGCAGTTGTAGGATCTCGTGTCTTTCTTTTCTCGGTTACACCTAGTGGCAAACAGCACCATAATAACCAACAACACTGCGCAGATGGCTCCTAAGGAAATGATGATAATCATGGAGACGTCCAAAGAGTCTTGGCTTACCGAGGTCATGGCTGTGCTGGTCACCGACTCTGCATAGTCAAAGACCGCACACTTCAGGAGGACTTTGGTGTGCAGCTGAGGATTGCCTTTGTCCTGGATGATCACCGAGAGCTCCCACTCGGTGTGGGGAGCAGAGTCCATGCTCACGTTGGTGTGAATATCACATGATCGTGGGTCAATTATAAAGATATTATCCTCATTACCGGTTACTATGGAGCAGCTGAGTTCAGCATTCACACCCGAGTCTCGGTCAATGGCCCTTATCCTAGTGACGTGAAAGCCACTTTCAGCCCCTTTGGGGATGGCGATTTCTGCGGTGTTGTTGCGCAGAGCGGGCCCTATGACCACGGGGACGTTGTCATTTTCATCAATGATGGTGAGCACAACTGTGGTATTGCTCACAAGTTGCTTCGGACTACCCCCGTCCCTTGCTTCAACCACAAACGTTATCTGACTCACTTCTTCGTGATCGAAGATTCTGAGGGCATAGATGTGTCCATTCGAGGGGTCAATGGTAACGTAGGTAGTGATGGAACTTCCCAGAATAAAACTCTCCACAATGGTGTAGGTCACTTGCCCATTTTCTCCATCATCAGGGTCCGTGGCTGTGACGGCGGTGATAAACGCCCCTGGCGAGTTATTCTCTGAGATGGCTAGTTCATACCGACTTCGCTGGAAGTAGGGAGGATTGTCATTTATATCACTGACTTGAACAGTAAAATGCTTGACTGTAGAGAGACTGGGTGTCCCCTTGTCCTCAGCGATCACAGTCAGGCTGTATTCCGATCTTTTCTCTCTATCCAAGGTGGCATTCGTCAAGATTAAATAGTTGTTTTCATAACTCTGCTGAAGTTTAAAGTGACCATGGCCGTGAAGCTTACAAACGACTTCGCCATTCAGCCCAGAATCCTTGTCCTGAACCCTCAGCAAAGCAACAAAGGAATCAACAGGATCCCCTTCAAAAATGTACGATATTTCGTCTTTCCCAGGGGACATGAGATTGATGTTAATTTCAGGTTTATTGTCATTGACATCCACAACCTTAATGATGATTTTGCAGTGAGCCGGGATTGAATTCGGGCCCAGATCTTGAGCCTGAACATCAATCTCATAGGATTTGGTGATTTCATAATCCACTTGCTTGAAAAGAGTCAAATGCCCCCTCTCCGAATCAATTTTGAACGTCTCTATAATTTGGGGAGACACATGACTGCTGAAGGAATAGACAATTTTCCCGTTGGCGCCCTCGTCTGGATCGGTGGCATTTAGATCCAGGAGCAAAGTGCCGACGGGGGAGTTTTCCAGAAGTTGTATTACGTAAGACTGCTGCTCAAAAGCGGGGCTGTTGTCGTTGGAGTCCGAGATGCTGATTCTCAGGAGGGAGGAGCCAGACCTCTGGGGGACCCCCATGTCTGAGGCGGTGAGCTGGAGCTCGTAGGTCGACTGGAGCTCCCGGTCCAGCTCTCGGACCACTAGGAGCTCCGCGTACTTGGCCCCATCCGTCCGGGTCCGGACCTCAATGCTAAAAAAATCATTGGCCGAGAGCGAGTACGTGTGGAGGGAGTTCTCCCCAACATCGGGATCAAAGGCACTGTCCAGGGGGATCCGAGTCCCCACGGCCGCGCTCTCCGAGATCTCGATGGGAATGAGCGACCTGGCAAACTGGGGAGCATTGTCATTAATGTCCAGCACTTCCACCTCGATGTGGAAGAGCTGCAGGTGCTCGGTGGGCAGCGTGATCACGTCAAACTCCACGGAGCAGTTCAAGTTTTTCTGGCAGAGTTGCTCCCGGTCCATTTTCGCCCCGATGCTGATCTCCCCGCTGTCCTCATCGACTACGAGGAGCGGGGAGTTGCCGCGCTGCATGGCTCGGAAGCGCACCGTGGCCGGGTGAGGCAGCTTCACTAGGACATCGGCCACGTCCTCCGAGAGCCGTGCGATCACCGATCCAACCCTCTGCTCCTCATAAATCCTGTATTTCAAATTCTTGCCCAGGGCACCGGAGTGGCAGGAGACCATCAGGAGTGCAAAAAGAAATCTAAAGTGCATCTTAGCCTTGGTTTGGCACATCGGTCGGGGCTCCGCGGTGCCTCTTCCCCCAAAGCCCCTCACACCAGCACAGCGATCCCCCCAACTCCCCTCGGCCACGCAGAGCTACGCTACAGGCGGCACTTGCAACTTGAAAGCGCCTCGGAGTGACCCGGCAGCAAGGACCCGCTCGCGAAGTTTTGTGTCATACACACCGTGTCGCGACGTCCCCACGGTGTCGGCATGGAGCCCAGCCCGGCCGGGGCTCGGCGGTCCGGCGGGCGGCAGCGTGGGCGGGTCACCTCCGCGGCTCCCCGCGCCCGGCGTCGGGATCCATGCAGCGCAGGCTGCCGGCGGGTCTGCGGCTCCTCCGCGGGGACTGGTCCTCCGGGTCCGCCCGCCGCGCTGCAGACCGAACCGAGGTGGCCGACGCCGCTCTGAACGCCGCGCAACTTCACTTCAACTCAGACAAAGCGCTCCTGCCCTGCGCGTGTTGAACCGCGTCCAGCCAATCAGCGAGCTTCCAAATCCGGCTGGTGGAGTCCCCGAGGCGGGAGGGGGAGCGGAGGGGGCAGGGGGACCCGCGGAGGGAGGCGGGGACCGGGGACCGGCGCGGGAGAGAGCCGCGCAGGGTGGGAAGCCGCCCCGCGACTGCGCCTCCCCACCCCGCCGCCCCCATCCCCCACTCACTTTCTCCGAGCGTGCCACGACCGAGGGGAGACAAATTACAGAAGGAAAAAACTTGAAATCAACTTCTGCTCGCCTGTTATTTATATGGCATTTTAAAATTGTTCTGGTTTTCTTAATTGCCCTTCCTGCTTTCACAAACATGCAATCATCGTGGGTTTTGGGTTTTTTTTTTTTTTTTTCATGGTCTTTTAAGTACGGGTTTAAGTTAAAATACCTCTAAGCGCATGCTGTTGCTGGAGGGATTTAATAAAATTTGAAAACTTGCTTCTAATTATGTGTCTCAGCCAGCCTCCTGCCCAACCCCCACCCCCCTCTGCAGATACGGGGTCTTGCTCCCTCCCTGAGCGCAAGCACATTTTCTGGGGCCTGCATTTCAAGGAGCAGAGTCAATGAGGATGTTTCTTCATTCTCTGTATTTCTTTCATCTTTATTCTTTGAAGATGCAAAAAGGGTTATATTTCACCCACTGATTTCTCTAAATGAGCATGATTTCCAGGGACACCTGAGGATTTCAAACTAACAATACACATCATTGCTTTCCTTGAGTTTGGGCAAAACCGGCTATGACGTTTCTTTGTTCTGTACTTTAAAAAATCATCCTGTTTATCGTGGAGAAAGGACATTTCATGCTTTAGCATGCCAGTTGCTACCAAGAGGTACTATGTATACATGGTAGGTCTTCGTTGTGAATACCGGGGGAGCTTGGGCTCACTAGTTTACAAGCCAGGTTTTTATAATATATGTATTATTTATGAAGACACTTTTCAGATATGTATTTTAAAAACCCAAAGCTTGTTTACGTTGAAGAATAAAATGCCTGAGCTGAGAATTGCATTTGGTGTGCATCAAAATGCTAAAAATATCATGGGAGGCCAGTGCTCTATGCAGGTCACAGAAACTGATATGGTATTCTTATTTGAAAATATGATTATGTATGATGTTCTTTCTGCTCTGCAATTCCTTTTAAGTTTATCACCACGGCTCTATTCTTGCTGCCTTTTTTTTTTTTTTTTTTTTTTAATACCTCTTGCATTATTCCTCAGCTGTCTTCATCCACTTGCATATTTGCTGTTTCACCTAATCTTGCTGTCACTTTTTCCCATTTATTTTCTCCCACTATCTTGTCCCCCCAGAAACATATAAAAAAAGCAATTTTCTGATTTTTCCACTTTGCTTCCTCTCAGCAGAGCTCGATGCAAGTCACTAAAGAAGGTTCTTTCCAAAAAAGAAAGCAGAGGAGTCTCGGCATGAACTTTTCTTCTTTTTAGGCATTCAAAGGCATTTTATAAGCCATTGTCTCCCCCACCCCCCCTCCAGAAGCCAGTGCTGTGCGGCAAATTGTGCAGAATGGAAATGCCAAAATGAATGTATTTAGGACTGGGTCACGCTGATGAACATTCTGCCCCATGAATAACACTACTTTGCAAGTTTGTAGCCCTTTCAGTGTGCCGACCCCCAAACCGGATAGGCAAACTAGGAAAACTACCACAGGCAACTGGGACTTTGGAAACCCAGAACCATCTGGCCAAGATCTCTCACAATCTGAGCCAATAATTATATCAATTCAGGCATTCGTGAACCCCTTTTTGCAAATGCCAAAAGAGCAGAGAAGGGAATTAGTGACTATTCAAAGTTGGGGTGAGACTTCAAAGGTAATCTAATTCCATTTGTTCTAGGAGAGTTTTCTTGGTGGATGTGATAAGTCTACCCCCCCCCCCAAAAAAAAAAGGATTTGATTACCTTAATGCATAGGATATTTGCTCTGATGCTCAAAAAGCAGAAGTGATTTCTAAAACTCTTTTATTTCTGACAGTGAGCTTGAAAAGAATTAATGTGAAAAAGCTTCCAATTACTGAAATTTTGAAATAGATTGGAGGTTGATGTATGGTTGTAAAGAAGGTTTTTCTATGAGTAAGTCTTTGATGAACTTGAAATCTTTTGTATGGAAGATGGCATTTTCACTTATCCTCATCAAATAGCATCTCATTTTTATCTTGTCAATATCTCCCTGAGAAAGTATGTGCACCTACTTTATAGTTGCGCTTTTGATTTGTCCTTAGTATATACTACTCTGCTGTTTTTGAAACTTGTTTTCAAAAGGCACAGAATAGAAAATAAATCTTTCCTTTACATTTTTTGATTACTCCAGCAATTCAAAATATCCTTCTTTGGTAACCCTGAGAAGAAAATTCCGAAAAACTTTCACCCATTTCATCTGCTATTTGCAAAAGGGTTTCTATTGGGGAAGAAAAATCGATAAACACACTCCTCTAGGTTGTCATCTAATAGTGATTTGATTGAACTTTCTCCTCCTCCTGGAATTTTAGCACTTTCTGGAAGTGCTAGACCCTCCAAGACATGAGGCACCACTCAGCTTCTAGAGGAGACTCTTAGCTAATTCCATCCTAGTTTTTATTTGTTTGTTTTTTAATTCACAAAGCTCCTTTTTTTTTTTTTTCTTACCCTTTTAGCCTAAATTAGCTGCTAATTGCAAAACCTAGAAAAAAGATACCAGCTGGCATTTGCAATGCATCCAGTCATCTCTAATGACATTTTTATTAGGCCATTTATTTTGATTACTTTTGTTTTAAAGAAAATGAAGCTTTGTAAGTTTTCCTTCCTACTAAAGAGAAAGGAAAGTGTAAGGCACAATCACAAAGTGCAGATGTCTCTCTAGGAGGTAAAAAATAGTACCCTTTTTGGTAGTGGAATACACTATTAAAGTCACTGACTTGTTTTAAACAGATGTGACTTTTCTTTTAAAATACTTAGCTATTTGTATTTTATTAGAATATGTGCAAGGCAAAAGAGGTAGAAGAATATTCACTTCTATCTGACCATAACATATCTTTCCATCATCATAAAAATAATGGGATGCCACACAGTCTTCTTGTAGATTGGCATCACATTACAACGTTCCTCAAGAGTATTTGTTGTGAAATGCCTCATGGGAAGAACTCATGGTCATGTTTGACCCCACACATCTGTATCAAGCCTGAATTGAATATTCACTATGTATCTTGGGAAATTAGATAAAAGCCAATGTTTTCCCAGGCAGAAGTTGGCAAAGTTAAGGAATCCCCACACCCTGGAACTCTTTTAGATAAAAAACTTTCCTTTTTATATGAGTCTAACCCATGTGTGAATTCAGGTACCACCAGTTGGTAGCAGTGTAATTATACAAATTATTTAACCTGTCTGAGTCAGTCTACTCCTCTGGGAATAATAATAGTCCACTTTTACAAATTCTTGTAAGATTTAAATGCAGGCATACCTCGGAAATAATGTGGGTTCAGTTCCAGACTACCACAAATTGTGTGGTTTCCTAGCGCGTATAAAAGTGATGTTGATATTATACCGTTAAGTCTATTAAGCACTCAAGAATATTATGCCTAAAAAATGTACATACCTTAATTAAGAAATACTTTATTTCTAGAGAATGCAAGCCATCATCTGAGCCTATTGGAAAAAAATGGGGCTGATAGTCTTTCAATACAGGGTTGCCGCACACCTTCAATTTGTTAAAAAAGAAAAAGTAATATCTGTAAAGCTCAATAAAGCAAAGCAATAAAACAAGGTTCGCCTGGAATTGGGGCTTTGCATAAAGGCTGGTCCAGAGCTAGCCTACAACAAAAGTTAGTTTCTTTTCCTTGGCCTCCACGTGTCTGTGTTCTCCCTACCATATGCTGAAGAAAAAAATAAATTACCTTCACAGTCCTTTTTTGCTTTTCAAACTTTTGCTTTAGATGCTTATATAATTTTATGCTGTGAGGATGAAGCTCTCTCCAGTTTCATTTTATAAAAGGTCACCTTTGAAACATAATCAACAAAACTAATAGCACTGATCTATGATGATCCTGAAAACTTGCTGGCTCACTGGAGAAAATTCAACAAGATTTATCAGCTCTACCTAAGTATACCTCCAGACTCTCTCTGTGAAGGAATTCTACCAGGTGCTTGATGATCTTAGATTTGGTGTAGGATAAACATCTAATATTTGCCTGTTCTCAAATAGGGTGAGATAATTTTTTTTTAATACCATGTCACACTATACTTGTCAAACAAGATGGCCATTTAAAAAACATTATTAGACCTTTTATCAATCACATTACATCTCTTCATGTTGTTCTCCCTGCATTCTATTTTCTAATCTATTCAAGAATAGAATTCAAAAATCACTGACAAAATGAACCCCTTATTGGAACAACATTATCAACGTAAGATCAAGGGTTGAGAAGTGAGAACTGATCTTAAACCATCCTTAGACTTGTAGAACAGAAATTGCCTGTAGTGGAATTCTGACCTAACCGAATGGGGCACTTGCCCGGAGGAGGGCACACACCTGGAGGCACAGTTGTGCAGGTGCCAGGAGGCAGTATCCCTGCGTCCAGGAGGAGCTGGAACACATGAAGTACAGTGACAGGGGCTGGGTCAGTTCTGTCTGAGTAGGCAATCAGTGTTTGGGATGTCCTGCCAAAGGTGGGACACCACGGTCCAGCTGATGACTGGTTCTGACAATGGGCTTTAAGCTGACTCTCTGCACAAGGCAGGCGGGTGAACTGCTGTGCGTTTTAGGACCTAAGGCCTTTGGAGCCAGGCAGGTTATGGAACGAGAGGTGAAAATGGAAAGAATAAGGCAGGCCCCTAGGACCCAGTGTTCTGCACATGGACACATACTGGGGACCAAGTCCAAATCTGAGCCCGGATCACTAAGTTAACCTGGACAACAGCTAGGTTGGTCCTGGCATGATTCATTTGAACTTTATATTCTAGTCACTGGAATTCCTCCTCTGCAGGGCAGCACGCTGGTATGGAAAACTCTGCCTACAGGTTATGTTCCACAGGCTGCCACAATCCATGGTGAACAGGGCAGTGGGGTGGCCATTGTGCAGATGCTGGTTAGAAAAGCCAGTGCTCAGCACTTCAGTCCTACTCAAGCACATCTGCATTTTAAAAAGATCCTTGGCTCCTTCCTAGGCACATTCAAGCCGCAGGCACCTTAGTATGCAGAGTAATCTATCATCTGAAGAGGTAGATGCTAACAGGAGGGTACTCACATCCTACCTGCTGTGAGATTCTGCTCCCCAGGGGAGTTTAGACAAAAAAGGCCTGTGGTGAAGATGATCATAGAAAGCACCTGGGCTTAGATACCATTCATCCTCGACTATAAATGGAATTGCTATAAAACAATTCTGATGAAATTCGTAGGAAGGGAGGAGAAATTAAGCTGCTCTCAGGATCCAGTGTTTTATATCAAGTATCATCCTGTCCTCATCCATTGAGGAATACAGCTTTCATTAGGGTGGGGTGGATGTTTCAGGGAGAGATCTAATTCTTTTTGAAGAGCCATTTCCTCCGGCAAAAAAATTTCCATGGTCATTATGTGTATGTGTATTCATGCCTATGGGTATGCTTAGAAATATCTGGTTGAGTGTTTTGCATCTGTCCAGTGTATATAAATGATAAGTTTGCTCTGTGTTTTCTTGGTGCCAGTCTTTCTTTCAGCAGTGGTCAAGCAAATCTTCAGCACATTCATTTATCCTTAACTATTTATAGCTGGGATTTAGAAAAGAAATTGAAGTGTGACAAAAAGTCTGTTGCTGATGCTCAAATCTTTCGTGTGCATATTAAACTCCTTTTCATGTATAGTATTTCTGGATGCTCCTAACCAATATCTAGTTTATTCAACTATTTTTTCCCAACTAGGACCATCCCACTATCCAAATACTGGTGTATACTCTTTAGATAACATTCCTAAAAGTAGAAAGGAAATCAACATGACTTAGAAGTATGAGCCTTCACTTAACTGATGAAAATCAAATCACTGCAATTTTAGAATGGTTTAATTATATTAAAACTTTTTGAAAGAAAGTTTTAATATAGTATGTTAAGCTTAAATAAATGTCTATTGAATTAGCATCAATTATACACAAAGAATTTATTAGTAAATACAGCTAGGTTATTTGCAACTTCAGTGGCCAGTCTTATTTACTCAGAACTTGTGGGAAATTATTCACTTCCAGTGAGCACCCACCAGCTGAAACACATCCAGGAAAGAACAATCTTGGATTTGTAAGGTGATAAAAGCCATCAACTTGTGGGATACTTAATTTTGCAAGGAAAATAAAAAGTCTAAGCTATTCTGTCAAATGGCGAGTTTTATCAAGAATAATTAAAATTTCATAAAATAAGTGATTACAGAATCATATATATGTAGCTACATAGGTGGTCTCTGGAAATGTGTATATTTTGCATTTCTTTGCCAACCTAAAAAGGAATTAAACAGTTCACATACCTTTTATATAATAAATGTATTTTAATTATATAGAACATTTTTCAGTTGAAACAAAACTGACTACAGTTGCTAGACCTATCTTTATTGAAAGTAATGTCTGTTCCCTAAGCACTTGGCAGGCTACCATTTATGACAACATTGTATCTCTTTATTACTTAGTATTTATTTTAAATTTGGATAAGTTAATTTAGTTATAATAAATTAATCACTATAGCCAATATTCTCTACCCATGGGAATTTAAGTTCCCCCAAAATCTCATTTAAACAGGAAAGCATTTAGAAAATACCTGCCCCCCAGAGGAGAAAATATTCTAGCAAAAATATCTACTCCAAAATATGATAAAGAGGGGAAATTTAAGAGTTTTACATTTAGATTGAGTTATTCATAAAAAAATTAAAAGCATTATCTAAAACAGTAACCTCATATAGAAATGAAATGTGAAGGTCTTGGAACACAATACAAATAAAGGTAAAAGTTCATTGAAAGCTGTTATGTGCCAAATGCTTTATATATATTTTTTCCATTTAATTATTATAGCCTAAATAATGAAATGTTACTAGGAACATGTGAGATACAAGTCAGAGAACCCAGGCAATGTCAACACGAAGTTTATTATCTCAAGACACAAGACATAAGAGATAGGACATATCTGACACATCAATAAGTCACTCAACAATGCCACTGTGAACCAGGTTTCTTCCAAACTCCTGCTCTTCCCTTTTCAATGTAGCACCTTTTTGCATGAGTTACTCATCCAGAAAAAAGGTGTTCTCAGAGCCTTCCACGAACATTCACTGAAAGCTCATTCATTGGTCAGATTTATGTCACATGACCATCAGTCTCTAGCCAAAAGAGTAGAATTATCATGACTGGTCTAGACTAATCAAGTTTTATCCTTTGGTTATAGGAATAGTTTCTTCACACAAAGAGCTCAAATTGAGGGTTAACACAGACACATGAATCCCAGAATCATTTCATGATCAAGAAACAGACTTGCAAAATTTCAATACACTTTCATGTGGTTGCTATATAGTTGATATTGAATTTGTATATCTGTCTTTATTTACTTCCTATGTATAAATAACTACTTGTTTCTTAGGTAATAAGTGAAAAAGTCTGTCCCATTTTTTAATTCTTTTTTCAAAATCATGGCATTACAGGGACAGACACCATTATGCGTCAAGATGAAACTGTGTTGGAAAAAATTGCATTCCACACAACACAGTCACCACTGCTTTGTTATTTAGATGTTATCCTTGAACTTCACCAAAGCTATAGGATTAACTGAAGTGTGTCTGAGGCAGGTCTGGGGAAAGCAAAGAAGATGCAAGTAAAGGTGTTATTTTGCTGATGCTAAATATCCCAGATCCCTTAGGACATGGTCACCTATCACGTGATATTTCGTTGTGACTAGGGCCTTCCAGAAGGAGACACAACCGAAACCACTTGTAGATTAAAAGGTGCAAAGAGAAAGTGAAGAGACCTGAGATGAGGAAAGTAGACACTCAGACCCTTGTTTATAATGAGAAACACTGCAGGGTTGGAGCAAATGCTAACCAGGAACTGACAGAGGGATCCTGACTTGAGATCAAAGATACCCACTTCCCACTCAATGGCTCTTTGATGTTGCAACATCATTCATACCATCACTAGCCTTCCAGCGATAAGGCTCTCTCCATAAATACATATTTTTTTAAGTATTGAATCCTCAATTTGGGAAGAAGACATAAAACGTGCACCTGGATATCCTGCTCACATTGAGTACTCAAGAGTATATTATTCATTTTGACACATTTTTCTAGAAACTCTGCTTTCTGTTGTAAGACTAAATGAAAGACACTAAACTTCTGGCAAAGAAAGCAATATAATTTAAGGCAAGCAAATGTGCTTTTTCTTGTGCAGCCACAGTACTGAATTTAATCATCCAAGAACAAAACAACAGATCATTTTTTTCCTTTAAATTTTAAGAGGCACATGTAGTCTGCAATATCGTTAAGTCTACAAGGAATTTCTAACATTAACTTCATGAAACAATAAAATAATGTCCCCTTTCTCCACAACCTCCCAATACAAGGCTTCTTAGGCAAAAAGTCTAAGCATTTGTGTTTAAGGTGTTCTTTTGGCACTGGGAATGTGAAAAAACAAATCTCAACCCCTCAGTTTTACCTAGAGCAATTCACCAAAACACAGTAAAAATGCTTAAAAGTGATTTTGATGAAATAGTGCTAAACTCAGAAATCTCTGATTTGCAAGCTCCCCGCCCCCCTCCCCCCCCCAAAAAAAAAGCCATATTGGAGCTTTTTCACAATCAGCAACTACAACATTTGCTGTGGTTCTTTCTGTTTTGCTGTAACTCTGCAATGTTTAAAATTCAAAAGGTTTCTGCTCGAATTGGATTATGATTATTATGCAGGAGCGGATCCCAGTCTAAAAGGCTTGCCTGGCATTTACATATTGCTCCCACATGCTTCCATATCTGCCTTCTCAGTAAGCCAAAAGCACATATTTCATTATTATGAAAAGAACACAGTTTTTTATTTACTATAGAATCTTGTGTCTTTACAAACAGCATCATCCTTTGGGCTTACACAGCCCAAACCTGAACTTATAATGATGATATAAACTTACCAAAGCATGGAAATCGTTCGATTGAAAATCTGTATTATTAATGCAAGACCATTGAGGTGGTCTGCAGTGAATTCAGAAATTCCAGCCTAACTGCTTTTTTAATAATGAGGGTTGACCGGCTAAAAGAAAGGAGGGAGACCTTCAGCAGCCAAAGCAACATTTAACCTCCCTCTGAAGGGCACTATATAGTGACAGATAGTCCCTACCTGCATATTTTCCAATGCTAGATATAGGTCTGCCTCTTCCTACAAGGAATACAATATCGAGTTTTCAGACAAGCAGGTGCACACATCCTGAAGAGGGGGAGTAATTGACCTACAATAGAGTTTGTCGCGGTAGTGCCATTTTGCGGTCCTCCTGGGGAGGCCAAAGTAGCCCTGTGGAAGACACTGTCACACACCCCGACAGCGCCCACGATGTGAAAATCCCTTCTGATTTTGGTTGCCTCCATTCAGATCATCCCTTTTCCTAAACCAGCCATTCCAACCTTCCTAGTCTTAGATCCCTAACAAATGCAAATAACTAAATGATCAGTGAACAATAACCTTCGCTTGATAAAAACAGATCGTCTTGGCTAAGACGATGGGAAAGGTCAAAGGGTTTTATTTTTATGAAGAAATGAATATTCATTACAATCCTATATCCTTACCTGTTTGGTTTTCCTGTAGGGATAAAAATGGCCCCTTAATGTCATCAGAAACCACGTGGCCGTGTGAATCTGACAGAGAATAAACAGGCTAAGAGAACAGGGAGGCTGCTGTACCCGAAGAACCCCCATCACGTACTGAAGTCTTTCCATGTAAGTCATGAACTGTTTCTCTATAAAGAATCAGATGTTCCTTTTCCTTGTTTCCTTCCATTCCTCTAGGATGGTAAAAACCAGTGCCATAAAGTCATTGCAAAAGACAGCAAACAACTTTGTTATTGTAATGGGCTTTTTAAAAGAAACAATAGGTCTAGCAGGTGGCATGTGGCTATGGCTGGGTCTGTTTCCATCTCCGGGGTGCCAAGATGTCCCTCCAAGTTTCTGTGGAAGGAACTGGCTGGTGGGGCTCGGATTGTAAAGACACGCGCAAGCAGCTGCCGCCTCTCGCCTCTCCGGGCTCATTACCATTCGCACAATTAACTCCTGCGGCCAGAGCCCAGGACTCAATTTTACTGCCCCTTGGACAAAGCTCATTATCATTCATCTGGACGTAAGCGTTTTCAGGCTTTCAACTTGGTGGAAAAGTTTTCTCAGGGAAATAGATCACACGCAGGAAAGCCCTAGAAATGTAAAGTGAAGGAGCAGAAACATGGCTCAGGACTTAACCCAGCACCTGGAAAGAACTGAGGTTCTGGAATGTGGAAATTTATTTCACTTTATAATAGTGGGCCACATCTTTCAAGACTGTATCAGATTTCAAAGGCCTGGGTTTGGTCTTGTAATATTTTCAGTTAAGGGGCCCTGATCAGATAGCAATAGTTACTCCAACTGTCTTCAATTTTGCATCCTGCAGATGCTTTGTTTGGACAAGACTAAAAACTCTGTCTGCAGAAAGGGCTTTGAATTATTTTCAGTAAAGAGTTTTTAAGGCATTTTGAAATGAATGGAGGGAAAACATCACAAAAGAAGTGACAAATTCAGGCAATCCTATATTTTTAAAGACTCACAGTTAAATTAATTCGTTATGAAAAATGCTGCCTGAAAATCAGAACTGTACTGTCCTTTTAATCACTTTGTCTCATGATAAATATTCATAAACTGCAGTTATTAACAAGTTTATGTTGGGCCAGAATGAGGTGATAATGTATGACTTTTTTTTTTTTTTTTTTGTATTGTAAATAGCAGAAGTCTGTTCTATATTTTAATTACAAAGAGGTTAAAAGAACCACCTCCTTTTGTTACTCAGTAAATGATTATAAAAACTGCACCTTTCCTTAAAGATAAAACTTAATTTTGAGAAAGAAGCATTTAACACAATCTGGCTCAAATGGAAGAAGGCTTCTTTGTTTGAAACAACAAAAGAATGATTAGGCTGTTAAAAGCTGGGGAAGTTGTGTTATGTAGGGAAAGTTATGAAATTTCATTTGTACTTTTATGAAAAATTGAAGTTGGGAAAGAGAGGTTTACAAACTTTTTCTGCAATAATTAAAACTTTAATGACTACAGTTGGGAAGAAATGATAACATTTGTCATATCAGTGTAGAAATTTTTGCATTTGTTGAGCTTTCTATTTTCTTAGAAATGGAAACCCATCTTAATGAACCTGGTTATACTGCTTTTCCTTTACATTCCATAGGTCAAAACATACAATTTCATTTATTCACCCATATATGTATATAGATAGACAGAACTGGCATTAAGAATAAGGACTTTTCCTTTAAGATTATAAATTTCTTATTATAAGTGTGTTACTTAACTTTATAGACTCTGCTATACTGCCCTACAAAATGGGCATTTTCTTAAGTAGAACACAAGAAAAAATAAAATAAATGTTTGGGATCTGATATAATTCAAACTTGTCATCATGTGAATGGAAAAAACAGTTTAGGTATTCTGATGCTTAATGTTTGTTGTAATTCCTGTCTGGAGGATAGGTAGTGTGTACGTGAATCTGCAGAAAAACATTGCTCCCAGGCTGCTTAGGCAAAATAAAAGTGAACATGTGAGTTCTTGATATCTTTTCTTGATATATATGATAACACTCCATCAAGAAACTTGGTGCGCCTACAATTTCTTGACAGCTTAGAGAAAACCATTTGGAGTTATTTCTGTATGCTACAGGGACACTGTCCACATCTCTGACAGTGACAATGCCCACACAGGCTCTGACGGGTAGGCTGTAGACTCAAATCCTGACTTGCTCTTGACCCTGCAGAAGGGTGGTTGCAGATTGTTGAGTTGCATCCGTATTTCTTGAATTCTGATATCTATGTGAAACGCTGTCTGACTCACAGCCTTTGTATCTCTCTTCTCCCCCCCACCCCCCAGACCACTTGAGCCTTGCCCCTATTCCCCCAGATCTCTGCCCAGTGTATCTGGAACAAATCTTGTTCTGAGTCAGGAACTAATGTATGAAGGTCGGTTCTCACCAATCATTGATGGTTCATTGAGTCTGACCCTACGTCTGGTCCCTGGCTTTAATTAAATTTCTTCCTTATACCTCAGGTATCACCCTCACTTACTATCCAGTTCTAATAGTTGACCTTCAGGTGGGCCTTAAGTTTGCTAGTTTTATCTTATTAGTCCAAATCCCAGTTACTCAGTCTTGCTCCAAACTCTTTGTGCATGTTGCCCTTTTATCGGCTGGTGAGGTTCTGTGCTGCTGATGCTCCTTTGGGAATCTACCCCTGAATCCTCATTGGTCCCCCTGCCTCCCCAGGGAGGCACCAACGATCTTGTGTTATGCTGTCAAGTGCTCGTGGAGTGGTAGCTTGTGGTCTGCTGCTCTGCCCATAGCCTGGGCCTTCCTTTGAGACCCCCAATGAGGCTCCAAGCATTTACTGTGCTCCAGCAAGAGCTTTGGTTTGCAGATTCTCTCCCCTCATGGCCTTGACTCTCACATGGGCCACCAACACATGTTGGTCATGCTTGCCTGCGTCTATAACATGAATGACATTTTAGCAATATTTTGTATGTTAATGCATTACAGAAAATGGGAACTCTATGGAAACTGAACACATGCCAACTACTTAAATTTGATTTCAGGTATCGCAGAAGTCTGGAGTATAGACTGTTGTTAAAAATAATGGAACACATGCATATTTGGTATAAAAAAGATCTTCGAAAGCAACAAATTGTGCCTTTGTGAATCATGTTAGTGATGTTTCAGTATCATTTAAAAAAAAATGGAACTAAAATAAATCTATATAAATCAGGATATATCAGTTAAGCCCAGTTCAATAGTTGATTAAATCATTATTATCTTAAAGAAAATAAGAAGTGGGTATAACTATTAGAGTAAAAATACTTGCTGCATTTTTCTAAGGATTTTAATATAAGTGCATATGTATACATATAGATATGTATAAACATCTATACATTCGTTACTTATGTATAATAGTCCTATGTCAATATAACTCTTAAAGGAAATACAATAACATAAGCTACATGCTAAAATATAATTAAAACAATAAAGCGCATTTTCTCTCGAGTTATAAGTACGACAACATCCACATGTTTACTGAAATGTTTTCCAAAAAGCATATGCTCCCAGGAACATGAGTTAAGTCCCTGAACACATGCAATGCATAATGAAGCAGCTGATACCACCCCTTGCAAATTAAAAATATGAAAATTTTAATATTTTCACGATGTGAGTTGAAAATAACTTGACTTTTCAAATGCTAACATGCATATAAATATGCTCATATACACAAATCATTTGTGGAAAAAAGTCATTTTCATTATTAAAAATAAAATCTTACCATTTGCTTAAAAATTCTGTGTATGTCAGTAACAAAATTGATGTGCTGAATTTCGTTTTTAGATGGAATACCTGCCTTCTACTCATGTTACTAATCAACGTTAAAATGTCATATTCACATTTGCCTTTGAGTGCCCTTTTAAAACTATCATGTTATTAAGATATTGTTTGACTGTTTTGCCCTTTCAAAAGTCCCCTTAAATCAGGGAATAAGGCTGTTAAGCAAATGTAAAATAAGTCAACCATGCATTGTATGGCATACGGGCAATTTCCATTAAAGAAGTTTGTATGGGGATAGAAGTAAAACTTTATAAAATGGAATATAGGAGTCTAAACAGACTTGGAGGATAACTATTATGGATGCTATACTAGTCAAAACTCTTGGGTAAGCTGAATGTTATTTCCAGGGGTTTTAGTCTATAGCTTGTAAAGGTGGTTTAAATATTAGTACTTAACTCTTTTTTAAAACATAGAATATAGAAGCAGTTTTTATTTTGTTCTTCAAAATAGTATTTTACTTAATTTTTAAATTATAAAAGAGTGGTTGATGAGGTTTTGATGAACGCTCTCATGACACTGACTCATGAAACTTTCTGTTCAGGGTCATGACAAACTTCCTTATTAGCTATGGCTTTCTTGCTAAGTGACAATTCTCCACCACAGATGTCTAAGCTTTAGAACAGTACATTTGTCAATAGTTCACCACCTGGTTAGACTTTGGAATCCTCTGAAGAGCTTAACAAAACACTCATGCAGGGAGGGATCTCACCCTCAGAGATTCTGACTGATCTTGCCTGTCTTACTTCCTGGATTATTGAAATGTTTCCCAAGTAAGTAAAACAACATGCAGTCAAGGTTGAGAATCATCTCATTAGATTCTCTAAAAACAAGCAACTTGAAAAATAAATAAAAGCCATTTGACATTGACTATAAAGAATACTATTATGTTTCCATTATGTATGAAATATTGAGGCAAGGGAAGGGATCTCTGAATTAATAGCAAAATCGGTGTTATTTGTATCTCTTTCCATTTGAGCCTAGTGACAGAAGAGGCACTCAATGGCCCCTGGTCTTGGTGAGAAAGGGAAGGCGGGGCAGGGACACCTGGGGGAGAGCAGGTGTCCCTGTGGTGGGAAGGGACAAGGGTGCAATGAGGAAAAGTATTCCTGTCCAAGTTCTCTGCCCTACAGTCCTTGAGCTTCTTAGGATTCACAAGGAGTACAGATTATGCCTAAATGATCATAGGATTGGAACAAGGAAAACAACAAACAACAGCATTGAACAATAGCTATTGGCTGCTGCTTTTTTAAAGATTACATTGGATGTAACCCTGCCTTCAGTGATTCTAGAAATGAATTGCTGCTGGAGCAAGGCGACGTCAGAACTCACAGTGCTGTCCATGCTGCCTTGTGTCCACACAAGCACTCTAACAGTCTGAAGATCAGACCCTTGATTCCAGCTTAAAAATCCCCTTCACATGCTCTCTGAAAAATGAACTGCCCATTCAGAGGCAACTGAAATGGTGATGCTCTAAATAATTTTAAACGTCATGAAAGAGGACAAAGAAGAACTCTCTGCAGCAAATTGGGAGGCCACGTGGTCCTATGAAACATGCATTTAAGCACAATGGTTCTTAGAGGAAGCCAGGTCTGGTTGTCTGGGAGAGGCAGAAGGATATCTAGGCTAGGCCAGGTGACCAGGGATGGCAGACGGGGAAGCTTTCAACAGGTAAAGAGATGATTTTTTCCTATCACTATGGGGGGAGGTGCCTAGAGGACTATTATTACCTTAAACATGTGCCAAGTTACTTGAGTAATGTGAAATTTATACCTTACTTTATAGCTCAAGTAATGAAATTATTAAACATTAATTTTTCTCTTAAATGCTGTGTTATGGACAACAATTGACAGAAAAGGGCAAGGGGCAAGTATGAAGAAGAGAAAAATGAGAAGAATATAAGAAAAGCAGTGGCATGTTATCAGAGAACTAGAGATGTGTCAGCGGGGGGCAGATGACTTCAGGGTGCACTGGGGGTAGAGGGCTGCTTCATCACTGCCTTGGTCACAGACCTGCTGACAAATGATATCTGAAGAGACATTACCCTACTTATGTCCTAATTCCTTCCATCAATATGTCTTACTATTATTTCACTGATTCTATCAGTCAATTGTTCAATCAGGTAAAATTGTATTCTTAGCACTTCATTCCCTGGCCAATAGTTTTCTTTTTAGGTGAAATAAAATGATTATAAGAAATAAAGTCATTGAATGGTAATGCTATGAAATAAATGAGTAGGATAAAGCTATTCATTTTAGCACTATTTATAATAAAACAAAACTTAAAATGGAGACAACTCAAATACCCATTAGCAGGATACTATTTGAGCAAAAAAAAGGGGGACGGATCTACTCTATATAAGACCTTCTGGAGCTGGAATGAGTACCAATCCTAGAGAACAACTATTAGAATGTGGAGAAAATTATATTGACTCTGTAGTGGGTTATCTCAGAGGTGTAAGCTACAGAATTTTTAAAAGCTTAACAAGGGAGGAGGGAGAGAATGCGATGGAGGTGAGAAGGATATTAGCTGAATTCCTTTGCATGTATCTACTTATAGTTTGAACTTTCAAATTATGTAAATATATATGATAAAACAGAAGTATACTTTTAAAACATTTAATTAAAATCAAAACACCAGCACTGGCTGGTGGCACAGTGGATAAGGCTCCAGCCTGCAAACCCAAAGGTCGCTGGTTCAATTCCCAGCCAGGGCAACATAACCAGGTTGCAAGCCAGGTCTCCAGGCAGATCTATAGCTGGAGGCAGGTGAAAGGCAACCATACATTGATGTCTCTCTCCTTCTCTGCCTCTCTCCCTTCCCCTCTCTCTGGAATAATAAATACAATCTTTAAAAAAAAAAAAAAAACATCAAAACATCATCAAATATAAAATGAATATATGCACTTTATTTTTTTGAACTATAATATATTCATACATATATTTCCTATTGGGAAGATTTTGAGTCAATGACCATCTGGTAGGAAAAAGTCCTTTTATTGTCCTAATTGTAATCTTTCAATGCCATTTTGTTATTTGAAAGGGTCTAGGGTTCCTGGGAGAAAAGGTGGCCTCCAGGTCTGAGACAGGAAATGTGTAAGGTGACCGGGGATCATCTTATCATAAAAGAAATAAAAATGACGACAAAACCTAGTAGGATAATGTCTTTGGGACTCACAAGCAAATATGAATAGACCTCTACTAACCAAAGATGGAATCATCTGAGCAATGTGTTAAAATACATTTAAAAATGTTTAAATCCATGGACTCATAATGATGATAAAAAAAATTTATTGGTCACCTTTTAAAAGGCTAATTAACCAAATATCTTGTAAATAAAAGGAAAGAATTGGTGTTTATTCTCTAAATGACTTCTAATTAACTAGACTTGCTATGGGGATGTTTCTCCTTCTAAGAATTGTTCTCTTTGACAAAGGATGATAAATTTTAAAACTAGAGTATCATCATTTTTCAATCTGTAATGAAATAAAGGATACAAGCAATGATCATCAGTGACTGATAATATGACAAAAAGACAAGAGACTTTATATGCCTCCATCTGGAAATCTACACCACCACTCAGAAAGTACAATTGCCGAAAACACTGAACAGGACTCTGATCAATTCTCTGGATTGCCAAATCACAGGACATGCCGGGAAAGAAAATCATGCTAAAGCCACTGGTGGGATGCAATCACCAAACTCCAGCATGTGAGAAACGCTACAGAAAAAAGTAATATAAATCAATAACAACAAAATCAGAAGCATTAAAAAGATGACTTGATAAACTCTGCATTAAAAGACATTTCAATCATAAAATATGGCCCTTTTTGCTCCTAAGAAAACAATGTAAACTTAAAATAATGAAACAATTGGGAACTTTTTAGAATATTAAGGAATTATTTTTAATATGTGATAATGGTATTTTGGTTTATAGAGCCTTCATGAAAAAAATCATTTAGTTTAAAAGTGTCACTTCAATTCTTAGAGTTTTTCTGAGAAACATGCTAAAAGATAATTTCTACAAAAATAATGTATGGTAATAATTTTATATTTAAAAAAATCTACCTGCACAATTAGTAGTACCAAAAATCGCTCACTTATTTCAGATGCCACTTAAGCATGTACATAGATCGTTGTTGTCCTGATCAATAAATCGATATGACAATATCCAGTGCCAGTAATTCAGAAATTATTCCAAGCAATGTGGCTTTCTGGCAATTGTCCTTCCTGAATCTGACTACCTGAATTTATAATCTTCATTGATCTATATGCTGACAAGTAATTTTCAGGCTGTTGGTGCCCATATTTGTGCTTGGGTCAATAGAAATAAGAACATTTGATATTGTGTAATGAATAGGTAGAAAAGAGATCCCAGACTAGCCAGCATGCAAGAGAATGACACGGTTATATGATGGCAGCTGAAGCATATTGATTTGCAAGGAAGCTGCTCGTTCATATATTTCATTTAATCACCCAAGGCCATGAATTTACAAGACCGCCTTTTATAGTCTTTCTGGATGTTTATATTTTGATAAGTGCCTAAACGGGGATATTGCCATCTCTCTCTATGTATATATGCATGTGTGTGCATACATGAGTTTGTGGAGACGTGTGTGAGACCGCTTGGTGGGGGTGATGGTGCAGTGCAGTCCACCCTCCTTGGCTGCCAGGTTATGCTGATGGTGTGCGAACCGTTCTCGTTATATTAACAATGGCTGGACATTTTCCCGACAGACCTTGTATATTTAGAATAACCATACCTGTTACTCCTCTTACTTTGCTTTATTTTTACTCCTAACCATGTTGGAGAAGCAGGAGTCATCAGAAAACTACAACTATTAAGATGGAAGGCAATTTTTAGAGAAGGTGTCTTTGTGGACGATAAAACTGTCAATTCAGGACAAAAAGGAAATAGGCAAGGCCTTCAAATCTCCTAAAGGACCTGTGAAAAGGCTTTCACATGATATTGGTTGCAAACTCCTTTGTGGGGACCCAATGAAAGCTTTTGTCTCTCATGCACAGGTACATACTCAGGGGTGTTGTTACGTAGTGTTTTGGGGGTTCAGCAGAAAAACACTGAGCCATCAGTAAGACCTAATATTAGGCAATGGGAACTCCTTGAAACCTTGCAAGTAAAATGATAAAATACAAATATTTTGTTCCATGCAAATCTCATTGTCACCAACTAGAATTCTGGATACAACATGGACTTAAAATTCTCATAGTACCTCCCAGATGTGAAAAGATTAAAACTCATCTCTTTTTTCTTTTATTAATTAATTTTCAAGAGAGTGAGAGAGAAGATGGGAAGGAAATATCTATTCGCTGTCCCACTTATTTATGCATTTATTGGTTGATTCTTGTATGTGCCCTGACTGGGGATCTAAGCCCAACTCCTTGATGCATTGGGACGAGGCTCTAACCAACTGAGCTACCTGGGTGGGACTGAAACTCTTCTCTTGAAGAAATTTAGACAACTCGGAGGGTGGATGTTTTCAGGAAGTATACATCACCAATATAAGTATATGCCCCTGATTGTGTGTATTATATGAAATAGCCCTTATGGGAAGTGTACTGCTTAAAACAAAAAGAATATATCTATTTTGAAAACTGAGAAAAATGATTGGGTTTTGTTCCTCCCATGTTATTTGCATAAAGAAATTTTTATCACTTGGACATTTCTTAAATTAGAAAATAGCTTTCACAGATTTTACCCTTTGAAAATGACAATATCTAATCTCTTTGCTTTCATGAGCCAGGCCTGCATTGCCAAATATCTCAGATGGGGAATAGTAAACTATTTTTCACAGATCCTCCATAATAGATGAGATATGAAATGAATTTCATGGAAGCTGAGTTCCCTGGAGGTTATTAGTTTGCCATAATATATAACATTATTCTGACATCATATCATTATCATTATTATTTTCTTGTGCAACCAACCTAAAACATTGGGAAAATTTATCAATTTTATCATTTATGGATCTTAATAAAGAATGTGTGCTCTTTTCTTAAGACCATTAAGCTATGAAAGACACATTTTATTTTAGTTATAAATACAGGCACTGAATATTTAACATATCAAGTTAATGTATATTGGGAAAATAAGCAATGTTTAATTAAAATAAGGTAACTTTCTTAGGTCAATGTTTATTAAGATAGCAAACTACTGACATAAACATGTTTAATAATGTATAACTGTATGAACACAAATTTAAAAATGATTAGAACTTTAAAGTTAAAATATAATTAGTGACTCTTTTCTACATATTATGCTTATGGTACCAGTGATGTATATTTTAATGTTAGGGTAGATACATATGTATTTTCTTTACCTCAGTTTTATGAGAGAACTGAATATGTATATTTACTCTCTTAAAAGTTTAATTTTAGTTATTTTCAAGCAAGCTTCAAAGTCAGTTTTTAAAAGTTGGGTATTGACAATTTTCTCTCTAAATACTCTATAAACCAGTATTAAAAATTTAAGGAAACACAACTGTTTATGTTTGTTATAACTAATAGAACTAGAAACTTAAAAGGGTGAAAGTAATGTAAATTAAACCTCATGAATCTGACTTTTAAATACTAGGTGTATAAGTAAAGGAATGATATAAAACTTGTAATGTATTTTATTTGAAAAATAGGTAGTAGTATTGCTTATAATTGTCAGGAGAACCATGAACTAAAAATACCTTTATCAATCAAAAAGCTTCTGTCCTAGAGAATGTCATAATGAGAAAAAAAAAAACTAAAAAGTTCTCCATAGGTCAATACCATTTTTTATTTTTTAAATGTCAACTTAGCCTTAATTTCACTACCAAAAATAATCTCCAGCACATTAAAATTAAACAGATACCTCCTCTTAGGTTTCTGGTAGACGTCAAAGAGTTTTCTTGATATATGTTCTACAGATCTTTTTTAGTTTCTATCATATAAATAACTGATGGTGATTTGTCTACTTAGCTAGCAGTTGAGAAGTGATTTTATGAAGTTCTGTATTCATCGCTGAGTGACTGCTCATTCCTACTTTCGTTCTACTTTGGAGGAAACACACACATACACAAATAACTCCCATTATATTGGTACTGGTTTCATTACTGCGCTGTTGTCTGACCATTTGCACTAGTCCTCACTTTGAGGCCAAGCACTAGGTGGCCATTAAATGAAACCACAGAGCCTTGACGGGCCATATGCAACAAGTCTGGCTGTGTGACGCTAAGACTCCAGCTAACTGGCTATGCAGGATTCAGCCAGCACTCGCTGATCCAGTCTTCTTTCTCGGAATCCAGTTGTCTGCCTTTGCTGCTAATCTCCTATTCTCCAGCTGCTAGCCAATTTTCTTGTCTTTGACTTTGAGGTATGACTTTATTCTCCATTACCAGTAGCAAAACAAAGGCCAGAGTCAATGTTCTGTAATGGGTCCAAGGAGAGTTATTCCTTTCAAAAGAAAGATAATGAATTCTCTCCTCTTTTCCAACTATGTCATAAAAGGGAGATGCATGGTTCAGGCTCCTAGATCTGATGGAAGATGTTCACAAAGTTTCTATGTCCCTCCCCACACGTGGAGAGAGTATGAGAAAGGGAAAGTATGAGAAAAGAGAGAGAGAGAACTAACAGTGTTTCAATTACCAAATAGCCACTTGCCCCACCTCAGCTAGGAGCAGCATGAAATTGCTCCCATGTCGAGAACAGACAGGAGAGCCTGGCTCTCTGTACCCCACATATCTGCCATAAGCACCAGGAGGCATCTATTGTACAGCTCCCTTCTTCCCAATACAAAGCATACCCTACCTGACCTGTGGGTAAGGAAGGTCCTATCCATTTCCAAAACGCGTCTCTGGGAACATTGCTGTTTCTTAGGCAGATCCATGTTGTCTATTCAAAGGAAGAACTCGTCATGGTGTGTGTAAGGATAATTTATAGAGTCGGAGCCTACATGAGAGTTGCCATTGTTCATGTTTACCTGGGGTGTCATTCTTTTTAAAGCCCTATATTCAAATCAGTTGAGACCACAATACCTTTGGTCCTAGAGGCCTCTTATCTTTGGTCTTTCTTTTTGGTCCATGTGTTAGAGAAGATTCTCTATTTGCTTTGTTAATAAGTATGTTGTTAAAGCCCATCAGATTTTGTTTAGTTATTCCTAAAATAACCCACTCCATGAAGAGACACGTTTTTGAGTATATGATGCTACAATGCAAGAAATTGAACTATCTGTACTAGTTTTTCCTTAGCTGACCATTCACACCCATGTAAAGATAACACATATGGAAATATATCCTCCTCTAGTAACCTCATACATATTATATAATGCTTTTCCTTACCTAGACCTTATGAAGCAAGTACTGTTACTGATGCTTACTTTAACGTTCGATGGAATGAGGTGGAACTCTGTTAAGTAGTTTGCTTAGGAATAAGCAGATAGCAAAAGGCTGCATTTGGACCTGAATGCAGGGACTCTGGCTCCAGGAGTCACACTCTTACACAAACCCCAGGTCAAGGTTAACAGATGTGCCTTGGAGCTGGGGCTCTTCCTACTTCCTGTCAGATATGTAAATAGATTAGTATAACTCGCAGTGTGAGAGTAGTCCATCCACTCTCACTACCCATTCCCTTGCCATCTTCCTAGCTCACAGTTGCTTGAAATCGATGAATTTCCCCAAAAGGAGCCCTGCCAACATGTAAGGGCACAAAAAATCCTTCCAATTTTTGGATGACTAAAACAAAACAAAGCCTGACAAAAAAGCCACTTCAAGATTAAAAACATGATTTCGAATTACTAAAATTTTCAAATTCCTAGCCAGAATCATAAATACCAATAGGCCGTAGTATGTTGTAGGTGTTCTGGACTTTTACCCCTCATTCCTGAGACAGGGCTCATTGATCTTCCATGGACAGTCATCGAATACTTCAAGTTACGCACGAGGACTGTGAGTTTGCAAAATGTCTGGTTTTGCAAGCTTGCTTCCTCCCTCCGCATGACAACTTCTGCAAAGCAGTATCATATTTCCAAGGGTGAGTTACATAAAGAAGCAGTTATCTATAGAGGCCATCCCTCATGCTGTTCTTATAGACTTACAGCTCCCAGAGAAAGGAAAAGCTGTTATCTATTGTGGTTTAGAAAACTACTTTCTGTGTGTTCCAGAATTTTTCAATTTCACCCCTTCAGTATACTTATAATCGTATTGTTTTATACACCATCTCCTCCATCATTAATAGAATATGTACCTTTTTATTATCTTAACCCTGGGTTTCTCAACACTAGTGACATAGTGGGCAGAATAATAATTCTTTGTTGCAGGACTCTGTCCTGAGTATTAGACGATGTTTGGCAGTGTCCTTGGCTTCTGCTAATTTCTATAACATGTCCCCTCCTTGTCCTTATTGTGACAACCAGATTGGTCTCTTACATATTGCCAGGTGTCCCCTGGGAGACCTCTCCATGCCACTATCCCAGATTGTGACCTTCTATCTTCAAGCCTGATATACTTTCTAAGTTTCCCAAATGGATACAGGGCCAGCTTCATAGCTTTTAACATTAAATTCTAACACACAAGTGACGACAGGCAGTATATAGTGTATCATGGACTTCGGTTTAGACCCTTTCTACTATTTAGTAATGATGCAGCATCTCTTCCGACAACCTCCTCTGTCAAGCTGAGGTCAGGACCTTGGGCTGATTATTTTCTTTTGCTCCCCGAGATTGCCTCTACCCATGTCCTCCCTTCCTCCCTGCCTGGGGGATGGACCTCCAGCACGGATCCCCTTATTCCAAAGAGGAATGTGAGATTCTGTGACCTTAATAAGCAATTGCAGTACACAGGCGGTGCCAGGTTCCTAACTAGAGCACAAACCAGGGCTCACAACACTAAAACGGTATTCACTTCTTATTTTAACAGTCCGACCCATTAGGAGAGTGTTGTAACCTTTATTGAACGTTGACTGTGCTTCTAGAACTGTACTTAGTCCTACATATGCTTCCTTTTGTGTAATTCTCAAAAAAATGTGTGTAAAGATGATCATGGTCCTTCTTTAACAGATAAAGCAATGCACGCACAAGGCCTCAGAGTGGGGTTCTTCTACCCTTTGCATATTCCTGCCGCAATCTCTGATTGCCTCTCACCTACACTTTCTATTGTATCTGTGTCTTCACTTACCCGGTGTTTTTCTGCCTCTCCACGGTGGAAGATAACCCTCATTTCTAGAATGAAAGCTGCCATATAAACTAAGAGATTGTAGTCGAACTAAATCATAACTTTGAAAAATGCTTAGCTAAAAAAAAATTCCTCTAAATGGCTTGTCTGAATTATCCCTCAAGCATTGGCGACACAGAGCAACAAGGAAAAACTAACTTCTTGGAGGAAAAAGCATGTTTGGGAAATGTTTTGGGGAGATTTGAAAAGCTTAAGGAGCCTGGGAAGAAAAATCTCACTTAAAAAATAAAGCGGTATAGAGTAGAAGGAGATAATTTGTGACTGCTGACCACATTTGCATAAGGTTTGATTTTTAAAAATAGAAAAGTATTATTACATTGGATACGAGATGTAGTTTCATTATGAGATGTATTAAAAGATTCAAGTGGATATTGCTTCAATAATGATTAACATTGTAATTTTGTTTCTTCTGAGTTTTACCTATATTACTACTGTTTTAGTCTACCATAGCTTAAGATATTAAATTGAAAAAATTATAATAAAAATAGGATTTTATCCATCATAAATTAATATGAAAATACCAGCAAACCTATTATTCTATCTATGTAAAATACCCTTTTCCCTGAAGTTTTCTCTCAAGTCCCCAAAAGTTAGATCAATAAAAATAAGTAGGATCTGCTCTAATGATGCCTCTCTACTCAGGAAATATGTGGGAAAGAAACCTAATCATGTGGATTATTCACTTTTTGCTATTTGCAAACATCTTTGAATGTCCCTCATATTGATATGTTTAATAATTTAAACACTACGAGGCAAGCAAGAAAAATTGGGTAGTATGTAATAAACAAAAATGTATTTGCCAAATTCCATAGTCCCTTTTTTAGTTTTTAACATCTTAGAATTTCTACAGTCTTTAATAATCCTTTCTTTTTTACCTCATTTCTCTCTCTCTCCCTTTCTTCCTTTGCTGATTTTTCTTTAAGCTTCTTTGTTTAAAGTGCATATACAGTATTCCTCCAGTTTCTGTTCTATCTTTGTCTTTTAAAAATCTATTATCTATATCTATGCACCTTTTTACCTACCCTACCTATCAATTAATTGTCTTTCTTTCCCCCTGGGAAACCCATCTCCCACTTCACCATTTTTTTCAAGCAACATCGACCTTCTCATCTCGAGATGAGAACTCCACGCAGGCTTTTTGTATAATTAACATCCCAAAATTGTGTACTTTTGTGTAAGAGTCATCTCATGTGGACAGTCTAATATGTAGAGAACTAAGCCCATGGTATCCCGGCAACCTTTTATCTTGGCCGTTCCCTTTCCCCGTGGATGAACCCACCATTCTCCCTATTCTCAGGTGTAAAACCTCAGACCCATTTAATTCTCCCTAAACAACCACAGTACATTCATACTTAGTGTGAGTCTAAATAAATACCAAAGATCTTTCCCACCCTCTCTTCTTCATTCCCTTTCAACACATCACTCGTCATCACACAACTCCGGGTAGATGATTGGCTCACTAGGAGTTCTGTGCTGTGGGGCATAGAGCCCTAGACCAGTGTAGTTGTTGGAGTAAATGGTTGACAGAGGCTGTTCAGATTATTATTTGTGGTCTTTGTCTTCAAAAGAAATACAAGCTAACATCTGGAACTTCCCTGCTCATAACACACACGACTAAAAATTGATATCAAAGTTAACGTTTACAGGCTCTGGAAAAAAAAAAACAAAACCCTACATGATGTAATTTTCTGCCACCAAAAATTTTAAACTTGATATTAATGATTGTACTGGTTGGAAGCACCTGGTTTACTGATTGTTATAACAAGATAATAGCAACACCTGGAAAGTAATGACTTCAATTTCAAAATCGGGCAAAGGAGAGAATAGTAGTGTTTACTGAGTGTGCAGCATTGGCAGCTACTGTGATGGAGCATGTACACAGGCCGTTCGATTTCACCTTTACAACAAGCTGGAGGAGAGAAATCGTTTTCTGGCCTTTTACACGTGGGAAAACTTTCATATTTTTATTTTCCCATGAACACGCCTCTAGGAAATGCCTCCCTTGAAACTCAAATCTAACTTTTCTTTTAAAGTCACATTTGCAGGGATGCACATAATCAGATGTAACAGGTTTCTGCCTTGCCCGGCAACGTAGATCAAATTTAAGAGCCCAAACAACGATGTGTTGTATTACATTTGAGAAGGTTTAAATAAGAGAGACAAGTTTCTTTAAGCTATAGCCCCTTCGGGTCTCTGAATGCATCAGCCTTGTTTTACCTTGCCTGCAGGCACTCACACACACTCTTTTCTCTGCCTAACAACATGAAAACCATCTAACAGTAAGTGGATGGCTTCGGAGCCATTCACGTATTTAGTAACTTAATCAAAAATTGAGTGCATACCATGCTCAGTGTTTCCATTGTTTCTGGCAGTTGCTCTGTGGGGAGGGGGAGATGGGTTCATCGGATGGTCTGTGTGACCATGGACAAACGCTGCTCCCATCTCTGAGTCTCTGAGTTTAAGGATTCTTACTCCATCAGACTGCTGCGGTGGCTAAATACAGAAACACTGTAAGGTGCTCAGCACGGTCATGCAAAGGTCGTGGTAGGTGTGTTGCAGCTGTGTTTTCACTGTTGTTGTTTTTGCTGTTGCTCCCTCTTAACTTCCCTAACTTTTACTCCTTACTTAGCAATCTGTATCCAGAGAGCCTAGCACAAAATGAGGTATTATCTTGATGTATATATTCCCACAATACAATATCATTATTTTGTATTGACACATTTTTTTGTATCCCAAATTCAACTGCAAGGTTCCAAAAGGTCGGGGAAGCCTGGTGCTGCTTACCAGCACACTCCTAGCACAGGCCACCTTCCTAGACCTCAAGGCACCTCAAAGAAGAGTTCAGGATGAATGGGCTTGGGGTACAGAGGCGTGGAGGGGAGGTGGGTATAGTGGACTTCATGGCATTGTTTCAGTGTCTCAAAGAAAATTGGGTCGACCATGGATATCACAGGAAGGCCATTAACAGCCCAATAGCTGTCTAAATGCTTTAGCTCTCTGTCGCCTTTCAGTTCCATCATTTCCATAGTGGGAACATCAAACAGGCTTCCTGCATTCTCTCCAGGAGACTGTTACAAAGGTCCATAGGGTGGAGGGAATGGTAGACCCAAGAAAGTCCCTAGATACCAAATAGAAATATATTCCCTAGCTTGATTTTGCTTAGGGAAATACATCGGGAAATAAAATCAGGAAATATAGCATTTGCCACCTCAGTACGTGTCAGGGTTGAAGAACAAGGATGCTCAGAGGTGAACTCAGGCAATACAGTGACAATACGTGATGAGCCCCATTACTTCCTTATGCTGCCCATAAAGGTTGAAAACTTAAAGCTACCAAACGTATTTTCCTTTCCTCCAAGTATGTGAACACGTTCCCTTTTGGAATGATTTTCCAAGCGTTTCCATTCTTGCAGCTTCATCTTTTGTTGTTACTGTTCTTCTCTTAATAATTAGGGGTAGAACGTAAGGTGGGGAAGCTGTCATTTACCATCTTCTTCCCAACACAGTAACCTAGAGAGGAGGATGGTCCTTATTCAGAGGAAATGGAAGCAAAACAAACCAAGAGAAAACGAAAAGATCAACAGTGACAAAAATAACAAGAGCAAGAAGTTGGAAAAGCTTTCAGAACGCAGGACACTTTAATCTGGTGGACCTGACCTTACCCTGCAGTCGGGGCATCACAGGGGAAGGGAGCATGTCATTGCTCTGAAACTGTCTTTTCTGATTAAGTGCATCCATGTATAAACCTGCTTCCCTGTCTGCTCTCTCCCTGAAAGTTACAGACACAAGGGGACTGACCTCACTGCTAAATACCAGCTCAGATAAACAGTTTCTTTAAGCCCCACATTGAAAGCTTAATGAAATGGAGCCCTAGGTACATGCCAATGAGAGGAAGGCTGGTAATGATGGTAGCTGGTACTTAGCATGGACAAGACAGAGAATGATTGTAGCTACTTTTTTATTTGCTTAAGGCAAGGGTCATGAGACTAAGGTAAAAAGACAGCTTCCTATGGATGATTTATGAAAACTGCTTTCCCAACTTTATACACCCAACTTAAATATGGCCTAGTTAAGTTATGGAAACTATAGCTTTTTTTTTCTTTCAAAGAAGAAAAGGTATAGGTTCTCCCCTCACCCCCTGCATTTTGATAAATGAAAAGGATGACTGGATTGCAGGTCCCATTACGTAAATGTGCATTGTTTATTGTGATTCCAGATATTCCTTGCCATTGAATTTCTTTTTTTCTTCAATTTAAGGTCAGAGTGACATTGGGTAAACTGAAAACTGGCCCAATCCTTTACCCAAAATAATCGAATATGTATTAGCATTCATTTCTCCAATAGCTTCCTTTTTAAAAATTTTCATCGTACCTCCACCCTTCCTTCACCTTTGTAGAAGAAAGCGAATAGGGGGCAAACACTAGGCAGTGGGTCAGGTCCCCAGTTGGGGGCACACAAGAGGCAACCACACATTGATGCTACTCTCCCTCTATTTCTCCCTCCCTTCTCCTCTCTCTAAAAGTAAATAAATAAAAAAGGAATATAAACTTCACTCTGTATTCATATTGAACCAGTAAGCCTTAATAAAAGGCTTACCTACCAGTGATTTCATTCCTGATTTGTAACCATTTGGGCACTATATCTCTACGTTTGTTACCAATATCCCCCAAAATACACAAGCCACCTCGTAAAATGATTACAGACAAAAGTAGCAGAAAGACATTGCCATCGCTGGGATTTTTACCCTGTATCTAAATGTGTACAATACCATTAGGATTACTAGTAAAAGAGAACCTGCTATTTACCCACCACTGGCTGGATTTGTAGGGAATGTCTCTCTGTGTCCTCAAGGCATTTTGCAGTTGATGCTGAGGATTCAGGTGGAGTCAGCATTACCAGCAAGGTTAATGCTACAGCTTTAGGGGAGAAGAAACTATCCCTGAAACCCTGTTCTTCAGTCATTTTAAACCGGGCGCTTCATCTTTGCATGTGGAGGATTTTTGACTTCTATTCTGCTTCCATCATTTCCTGTTTTACTCTCTTCACTAGAGCCACAGGAAAATAAAATTGAGATATAGTAAATAAATTCACTCTTCCATTTAAACTTAAGGGACCCTCACTACTTCACAGTCGCCAAATATCTACCACAAGCCAAGGTGAAAGATGTCCTACTAAGAGATGATTACTCGAAAAATATGTAGTCAGTCCATCAACTCTTCATGTATTGAAGTATATTCGTGGATTGCACCAGATCACTAGAGATAAGTCTACTTAGTAATTTTATTGGTACTTCAGAAAAAAGTGCATTTCATCTTGCCATTTCTTTATGACTAACGCGTAATGATAAAAACCTACAGAACTCATTGAGGGATTTATAGCTAAAATTGGATAATTGCTATAAGATCAAAAGCATAACAGAACAATTGTTAGTTGCTTAAGTCAGTAAAAGCTGACTTATGTCTTTTAGCTGAGTCTAGTTGGGCAGTCTTTCGCTTGGTAATTGAGAGACTCAGGCTTGTTCTGTCTAGTGACTTTCTCAATCATGAGGGCCTCCAGTGCCCTGAGGGATGCTCCCATCTGGACTAGAAGGAGGAGAAAGCAGGGGACATCTTATGGAAGTTTTGTTTTTTGTTTTTTTTTAAAGATTTTATTTATTAGTTGTAGAGAGAGGAGAAGGGAGAGAGGTAGAGATGGGGGGAGATATCAGTGTATGGTTGCCTTTCACCTGCCTCCAGCTATGGACCTGGCTGGAGACCTGGCTTGCAACTTGGTTATGTGCCCTGGCTGGGAATTGAACCAGCGACCTTTGGGTTTGCAGACCTGCACCTATCCACTGAGCCACAAGCCTGGGCTTTTATGGAAGGTATTTTAAAGGCAGTCCCCACAATGAATAATCCATACTTCTTTCCATATTACAATGAACAGGACTCGGATGGCCCCATCTAACTGCTGGGCAACATAGGAAAGCTGGGGTTGTATTAAAACACAGCATAGCATGTGGAAAATAGTGTTTTATCTTCATTGATTTCAGTACTTCTGAGCTCCAGGAGGATTCTCACTGAGCAACTTGATAATATTGATTTTCTTAGGGATAATGGTTATTGTGTAAAAGACAAATCTCCTTTTTTTTGATAGGTATATAGTCAATATAGTGGATTTGGATGTATATCATCTTGAATAAAGTTGTCTCCCTTTCTTCGTTTTTCCATGGCTGATAAATTTATCCTATATTCATTGTGAAGGCAATTTGAAGGATACAAAAAGCATCTAATAATTTAAATATTTATCACTGTTGGATGTCTGTCTAAGTGAATATATCTGTACATATCTCAATATATTTTAAATTAATCTGTTGGGGTACTCAGAAGTATGTGGACTAGGGAAAGAATTAGTAGAGAAAATGACAAAATCATGAGATTACTTAATACACAACAAAAATGCCCTGAATAGCTAAAAGTACTTTTCCTGTGGAAGATTCCTGAAGCTTAGAATCCCTCTGAACTCTTCCAGCAGCCAGAATGGAGCAGTTTGTTCTGTAAACTCTGTCACTGTGAAGACAGACTAGCTCTCTGCTCTCTGTTAGGTTTCCATATGATAAACTGGAGTCAACTGAGGCAGGACCAATGTCTTTTGAGAGCAAGATAGAGGAGGAAAAGCAGTTTATAAAAAAAAAAAAAAAATAACTAGTTTTCAACAGGTTCTTGTCAATTTCATGTTTTCTGTACAGAAAACTTAATTGATCCTGGAGAATGATAAATCCTAAAACTACCAGAAAGAACATTTCTGATGAATCATTAAAAATGCTTTTTTCATGGTCCAGTGTAGCAGACTCTTCCTTCTCTTAGATGGGCTTGCTTATTTTTCACTTTATAAAAATGTATGAGTGAACACATCCTCTTTTTCTTGATACAAAAGAAACCCAGGATACACCCTTGTAATGTACATCATGAAAACCCCCACATTTTATTAATGACTTAATCATTTCAGGGTTATCAGTGTTGAGCTTTGGGAAAGCTAGACTAGAAAGGAAAAGAAAAAGCTGGAAATTATTGCAAGAAAATGAAGGAAAGTGAGCGTCATCAAATTTGAAAGACTAAACATTTCATTGTTTATATTGTTTGTTTTCCTTTTAATAAAACAATCTCATATAAATTAGTTCCTTTAGCTTTTTTCTTTGACCTTAAGGCTGTTCAAGCCTAGAGGAATTGGAAAAATTCCTCTACTGTGATTGAACTCTATGTGAACATGGATGCTTTGTGGTTCACACAGCTCAGGGTCGTTTCATCCAAATTAGAACAGAGAAGAGAAAGTCAGGAATTTCTAATAGAAATGAAAGACAGCAATCTCAATGATAAGGACACATTTGGATATGTTTGTAAGCAGTGTGATAAAAGCTAGTGTTTTAGAGTGTAAACCTGTGCTTTTGAGTATTTCTGCCACTTCCCCATGGTTCCTTCATTATTTCACTCCTGTTATTATATCAGACCCTACGAGATTTTACTTGGCCTTTTTTTCAAAGTAGGAACATATATAAATAAAATACCTGCATGCCATATTAACTAATGACAAGTGCAGCCTATGCGATGTGATATCACTGTGATGGAACTGCAGTGTCTACTTGGGTTATGGTCACTTGCTATCAGCCCCTTTTTCTATGTCAGTGTCAGGAAACCAGTGGAAATGTGGTTAGTCCCCTGAACCCGACTCCACACCTCTGTGTAGAACAAGTATTCACTAGCTCATGGTGAAATGAGAAATATAAGGACAATGTGGGACACTTTAAGTTTAACCTATTTATTTTTGAAAATTAATACACACAGTATGTCCACACATGTGTTCCTACTTGTGTGCAAAAATGCCCCTCTTTTGGGTATGAGGATGTCAGATAGGAGCTTTATTCTGTTCCTTGTGTTCTCATTTGACCACCTCCTCCCACTACATAATCACAAAACCTGACAACACCACACAACAGTGGCTCCCGCAATTCACCATTGCTAATTTTTAAAATAATTGGATTTAGTCCTTGAAAAGAAAGTCTGAGCATCCTCACCATTATAATGAAAGATGGCAACTGAGTCCAACAGTAAAACCAGAGAGCCATGTCTTATTACAGTTCTCCTAGGTCAACTCTTGCATGAGATCATTTAGAAATAGGAAGTGACTAAATAACACTTTATCAACAGCTCTTGAACATTTTAAAGTTTGAAAAACCAAAGCTTGAAATAACCAATTGTGATCACATCCAGGATAATAAATATACAAAAACACAACATAACCCTTGGCTGGCGGCACAGTGAACCCAAAGGTCACTGGTTTGATTCCCCAGCCAGGGACATAACCAGGTTGCAAGCCAGGTCTCCAGCCAGATCCATAGCTGGAGACAAGTGAAGGGCAACTTTACATTGATGTCTCTCTCCCTTTCTGCCTCTCTCACTTCCCCCTTCTCTAAAAATAATAAATATAATCTTTAAAAATAAACACAACACAAGAATCTCAAGGAAGTCCTTTGCATAACAATGTAATGTGATTCACTTAGGCTTCATGACCGTACACTTAGTTAGGCAAAACCAAAAATTCCCAGCATGCTCATTGAACTTCATGTTAAATTTGGGTATATTTTAAGCAAAGTGGAGATGTGTGTATTATTCTGATCTCAAGCAAAAATAGGACACTGCCATTTTTCATTTTCGTATTTTATATTAACAGGTATAAAAGTTTTGATGGTTTGAGAAGTGTCCTGGGTCCTCTGTTCCTTCTTAACTCTGCTAAGGTCACACGGTTGGATAATGGTCTACCTTCTCTCTGTGTATATTCTACATCTGCAAATCATTATCAATGCAAATAAATCCCGTTTCCTTTGAATTCTTCTAATCCCATTGACAGAAATCATAAGTTCTGCCCATTCGTATACTCTCAAACCTGATTATTGTTGATGTTCAACCTCAGTTCTTATGAACATCATTTTTCAACATGGTTACAACAAACGAAGACTAGTATTGTCAATCCTTCCTTTAATGTACATAGAATTACATACAGCAGAGAGGGCATCTTTTATTTTCTCACAGTACTGAGGAATACACATTCACTGGCTTCTTTCTGTGGCGTGCTGCAAGTTGCAGGAGTAAGGATGTCATTAAATGTCTCGCTAGGAAAACAAATGGTCATAGTTGTGTCTGGGGCTCTTGGAGGACATTGCAGGTTATCAGATACCATGTTACCAAGCAATGCAGTCACTCGTTTCTCTTGGTGTAACTAGAAGCTCATACATGGCCAAGTGTTATTTGTTGAAGAGCGGTGCCTATTTTAAGAATTTATAGAGATCAATTTGAATGACAGCATTTAGACTCTCAAATATGGGTTAGTTAAAAATGAAAGAGATTAGAAGTGGTTTAATACAAACATACCTATATACGTGCATGTATACAGTACCAGAGCTCACAGTGTGATTGGAAATGAGTTGGGTGGACAGAAAAATCACAGTTCTTATTCAATAGTGTCTCTATGAGAACTCTGGGTCCTATGGACAATAGAGATCACTGGATTTGTGTTGAGCTTGTACGTTCCTGAGCTTGTTGAGACAGAAGTCTTCTTTATATGCTGGAGGGGATTGAAGCAGATTATGAGGGGCTAATATACTTGAAGTTATTAATATATTCTCATAAAATACAGAATCACTGAACATTTTTATTCTCATTTAATGACTGTGCTGTTAGCTTCTTTATCTCTTGATGTAATGTCTGTTTCCTACCAAAGGAGCAATGAATTTATTTTTATTTTTATTGAAATTATTGGGGTGGCACTGGTTAATAAAATTATAGAAGTTTCAGGGTACAGTTCTTGAACACATGATCTGTATATTGCATGCTGCGTTCACCACCTGAAGTCAAGTCTCCTTTCATCACCATTTATCCACCTTCACCTTCCCCACACCCCTTTTCCTCCAGTAATCAGCATGCTGTTGTCTGGGTCTATAAGTGTTTTTTTGTTTGTTTTTGTCTCTTTTGTTTTGCTTTGCTTTTTTGCTTAACTCCCAAAAAGGTGAAGAGATTAAGAAACAGGTTTACTTTAAATGATCATCTTTGCTCCATCAAAGCATAGTGATTTACTTGGGCACATTTATATCACACTATATTTAAAACTTTCATTCTCTAGTTAAATGAGACTTGTAAACCTAACTTTGCCTTTTCAATGATACGTTTCAGTTTCCCCTCATGCATTTTCTTCTCTGTACTCTTCATCTAAAGGAAAAACATCTACTTTCCTTGGGTAACAGCTGTAATCCATGCATTGATGTACCAGTTTATTAATTCAGCATCACATATTTCAGTGCAGGTGACACTGAAATTAGCCTGAGTGAAAATTCACTTTTTTATGGTAAGCTTATTCTTTGTAAAATTTCTGCCGAAGTTCAGGCCCAGAAAGATTTGGGATTTTCCATTCTCACATCCAAGATTCCTTTGAACAGAGATGAGCTCAGGATTGGGATGCCAGTTGAGTTGATCCAGGCCTTTCATGCCTGGTTTTTCAGTCAAAGGCAAAAACAAACAAAAACACCACAGTCCTTACTGTCAACTTCTGTCTCTAAAACTCTTCTACCCACAATGTTCTGTGCTCTGCCTAGAAAGCTCTGCTCCTTAGAAGACAAACCAAATCAATCCCAGTCTTTGCCCCAACAAAAAATTGTCCCTCTTTCTGAGGGTACTAGGCTCCTGTCAGCTACTTGTATTCTAGGCCAGTATGTTTTCAAGCCAGTAGACAGCATTAATACTCACCTCCCCTGACCCAACGCTATTTATAGACTTCTACTTTTCCTCTCTCATTCCAATCAAACAAAATAGCAATAGCATTAACAATAAACCTACAACTGTGCAAAGCCCTGTCATCATTTCAAAAATTGAAAACATGCCCATGATTTTAAAATAAACTATTTACTACTAAAAGTCTATAATGAAAGAAAGCCTGCCCAGTGCATCTCTCAGTCCCACTCCCTAAAGGTTAGCTCGTGTGTGTGTGTGTGTGTGTGTAGTATATACAGTATATCTATGACAATTTCACTGGACTAGTCAGTGGGGCGGTAGATGCTGGTTAGTGAGCCTGTGTACTATGTGGGCATCACATTCAAAATGACTGAGTAGATCAATGAATCTGCATCACATTTTGCATTAACCTTGAACATTCCTCTGTGGAAACTATTCAGATGATTCAGAAAGCTTTGGGGGATGATGCAAATGAGTGCAGCACAAATACAAGTGTGGCACAAAGATGGTCAAGAACCTGTGGAAAGTGAGGTCATTCTTATATTGATGTTATTTTTCTAGGTCAGCTTGACACACGCTGGTTTAGCGTAGCTTCAGCTGGTTGACTTACTACCCTTTATAGATTTCTCACATACACAAGTTTCTCTTAGGCCTCCAGCAAACTAGCCTTGTCTTCTTGATATGTTCTCATGGCAATTTTTAGAAGGAAAAGGGAAAAGAAAATGTGCATAGGCACTGGTTTCAACCCCTGCGTGCAAAAATGTTCTTTTACGCCACTGTTCAAAGCAGGTCACTTGGCCAAGTGCCGAGTCAACTTGAAAGGATATTATGAATGAGCTTGGATATAGAGCCATTGATTAAATGCACAGATGAAATCAAGCTGACTTCCTCCTCTAGAATGTGAGAGACGTATTCTCAATTAGATTCATAACCAAAGAGATACATTTTCTTAGCCAATGGGCATATGAAAAATCCATTCTGTCCTCCTAGGATTTAAAATTTTGGCTGGCTATATTGTAGAATGCTAGGTTGGAAATCAGTTTTTGACTCATAAAGGTAGTCTTTCTTTCATTGTCCTTTAAGGTCCCATATTGGTATTAAGTTCAATGCCATTTTTTTCTTATTCTCTTGCTTGTGCCCTATTTTAATCTCTTTGGAAGATTTTAGAGTCCTTACTTGTTTTTTTTTTTATCTCCTTTCCCTTTATCCTACAAAATTTGTTGATAATGTTGTATTTGTATGAATATGGGCTCTTTTATTATGGAGATTAATTTTCTTCAATTCAGGGAAATGTTCCAGTATTGGGTCTTTGATCATTTCCCTCCTATTTGCTCTGGTCTCTCTTTCTGGATATCTTAGTTACTTAGATATTCTATTGCTAGAATTAGTTAAGACTTTTAGGTAATTTTGAACTTCTGTAATTGCTCCAGCCATCCCCATTAACTCATACTGCAGGGGTGGCCCTCCAATGAACCAGTTCATTATTGTCCTGATCCTCAGCATAACTCCCTCACTAAACCGATGTTCCTAAATTCTAAGCCTTTCTTTTTCAGTGTTGTCAGAAATTAAATTCCAATATTTTAATCTTATCCTGGACATTCTGTGACCTGAATTCTGTGCATGGCTCCAGAGAGAAATCTTCTGTTTCTTGTATTAACTTCCAAATATGTGCCAATTCCTCCTCCATTCATACTTTTGTTTGCAAAGCTGTCTTCCACCTGTCAACTATCTTTCAAAATATTTCAAATATTGTCTTCTCTCCCAATATTATTGACCTTATTTATTTATACTTAAAAAATTAACTTATCATTTCAGCGGTATCTAAGGTAGTTAAATCAATGTGGCAAGTCTAACATGTGTAATGGCAGTGTAACCTATTGTTTTTCTTCTTTAAATTGTCACTATCTCTCACTTAGATTATTCCAATTGTCTCTTGAATATGCCCCTTTTCCACAGAATCTCAGTCAGTCTACACTGGGGCCCCAGAAGAGTATTTTTGTAACATCATTCTGACCATTAACTTTCCTGTCTTAAAATTTTTGAATCTATATTATTTCTACAGAATCATACATTAGCATCAAATCAAGTTTTTACTCATAATCTGATCAGAAACTCCAGTCATTCACATACTGTTTTCTAAGGCACCCTTGATTTCTCATCACTCTTAAACGCACACTGCATGTTGTCAGTTCTGTTCTGTGTTCTCACCATTGCCTTTGAAAAGACTATCATATCTTCCAACTCTGCTAGTGGAAATGTCACCTGTGCACCCATCTCCAACCTTTCCTAGTTCTCTAAGCCAGTGATTTTCAACCAGTTTGCCACAAGAGTTTTTAAAACATGCAATACCTCACTATGTAGTCAGGGGCACTGACCTCTTCTCCCTTAGATTGCCAAATTAAAAACAAAACAAAACACAATACTAGCTGTCTGGTGTGAATAAACCAAAATTACATTTTTTTGGTCCAATTGAAAAAAACTATTTTTTGGTGTGCCACAGAATTTTAGTAATTAGTTTATGTGTGCCATGAGATTTAAAAAATGTTGAAAATCACCACTCTCAGTAATATTTTTTTCCCTTTCTCTACCTTTATTCCACTTTGTTTACTTCTCTACAGTAGAATCCATTGTGGTACAATGCGAAGTTCGATGATTGATTACCTCCATGTCTCCCTGTTAGTTTCTTAGGCACAGAGGCAGCCATCTTGTTTACTTTCACTTATCTTTTTTTATCAAATGTCTTGAGCATAGGAGATGTCTCATAAAACTTCAATTAAATCTGTTCTTTCTTGTCTTTGTGCTGACCTACGACAATTCCTGCTTTTATGTTCCATGTGAAATCCACTTTTAGGATTTTATCTTTGTGATTCCCACAACCGGAAAGTTTATGATGTACCTTGTGTCCCTTTATATTTAGAGTAAGCTAGTATCCTAACATTATTCTTTGCTTGCCTATCTATTGGTGGTTTGTTACAAATTAGAAAATGGCCTTGATTTAGGCATGCACATAATCAGTCTGTCCAGAAAGTATCGAGCCAATGGCAATTTGACATTGGCGCAATACTTTCTGGACAAACCTATTAACACTTAGCATTTATGACTGGAAAATAATGTTAGCTTCATGAAGGAAGGTCATCTCAGTGCTAAGAATGGTCAAATACGGGTTAGTGGTTTTGATAGCAAATATATAGCTCTCTTTTATGAAGACAATAAACAGCAAGTTGCACTAATTCATTTGTGTTCCAGAGTCAGTTCAATGTCAGTGCGCAGACAGTCGTACTGCCACAGAATACCTTATGCAGAGGAACAATCCTTGGGCCCAGCAGTCTTTGACTGCTCTGTAACTGAGTAGTATCATTGTAGCATTAAATAATTTTAGTAAGTCAGTTATAGCCTTATAAACAGAACACGTGAAACTGGAAGGTTCTAAAGGAAGTAAGTCTGAGGAAGAAATAAAGATAAAGGCTAAGGAAATTTATGGAAACAATATTCTTGAAAAAACATATCCTGATATGTTCTCCTCAAAAGAAATTCCTGGGAAATACTAAATGTATAAAAGCAAATAAAAATCTAAATGGGAAGAATCCCATCCTCCATGGGAACTTTCCAACATGATAAGACATTTATAATGTAGCTAAGCCCTCCTTGGATTGGAAAATGGAGTGGAACTGACATTAGGAAGGTGGAAAAGGAATCAGACCCTTCATTCATGGAAAGCATCTTGATATTTTCAAAAGTTATTCTAAAACTTGGGTACTAATTCAAGACAGGGGGAGAAAAACAAGAGGGTTATGTGCTTTTCATGGATGGAATCTCTTTTACTCCTTCTCAGCTTTGGCATTATTCTTTTCTTTCATATACATGGATATGTCTTTGGGATGAATAAATAGTTTACAAATATATGAGTCAACAAAGAAAGCAATGCAGAGTTGCAAACAGATAATGGAAATTACAGGGTTTATAAAATATTGTATATTGTATTGCCATTAAGGTGAAAGGAACATGGGAAGTTATACATAACCACATTGTCTTTTTTTAAAGAATCACTTTTTAAATATTCTTTGTGGAAGCATAACTGATAGAAGACCAGTCATTTTTCATGTGAAATCATTCTTCTCAATAAACAGCTTGTTCACATGATAAACTAGGACTAGACAACAGGGGTATTGTTTCATTCAGGACTTCCGAATGAAATGTCATATCCTGCCTACAGTCTCATACAGGATCAAATGTGGAATAGTTTTTAATATAAGGTCTTACACAATAAAAGTATAAAAGTCTATAAAAATAATATTTAAACATCATGGAATAAAAAACGACAAGGGTAGAAAATACAGACGATAGTGCCAACTTGTGATCTTTTATAATTGATAAAGCATTTTCAAGGACATTATTCAATTTCATTGTCTTAAGAGCTCTGTAATCTAGCCACAATTAATCTTTTTTGACGGATACAGATACCTAACAACATTACATGACTTCCCTAAAGTCACAGATTGTTAGATATTTTGATTTTTGAAAGGATGTGGGCGAGAACTGTATCTGTTATTTACAAGAATGGTTTAGGTCTTACACCTGTGGTATGACATTACCTGCTGTACTTTGTTGAAACAGAGAGGAACAAGATGCTAGGGAACAAAAGAAGTACCCTTGAAAAAAGACTCTTACTGATCCTCAGGTTTACAAAAGCACTTAAATATTAGTTACGTGACATTCTGCAAAGTAAAAGGGACCAACTTCACCACATTCTATGTTGAACCAGTAAGGAAGCAGGGCTGATGAGGGCTTCTCACTTCTGATGGAAGTGCAGGGTGAGGGGCCAAGGATGAGGAGTGGGGTGAGTTTGAAATAGTTAGGGTACACATGCTCAGGAGTTTATTTCTTCAATCCATTCTTCCTCAGTCATCCAAGAAATACCTCATGAATATTATCTTAGTATTAGCCCATTTGCAAGCATCATAGAAGGTGGACACCACCTATTTGCCTGACAATCATGACTTCAGCAGGATCTTAAAGTTTTAGATCCCAACGTCAACATTAAGGCATCATTATATACTATTTACTGTGGTTTTCAAATAGGTTAAAAATGAATGAAATTGGTTTCATACTGGGAGAGTTATTCAGAGAGACGATGTCTCGAAACTTGATTGGCACATGATATACCCTCTGATCCATTAGTCATGCCATCTATTTTGTTATTTCAGGGACATACTGTCAAAACACTTTCTCTGTGAATAAAGATGACTAACTTTTTGTATATTCTGTAAATATGTAAATGAACTAAGCAACTCAAATAATTCATCTGCTCCATAATCAACTTGATTTGTCCAATTTAAACTGAATTTTCTAGTTAGTTGCTACTTGCAAAAATAATTAAGCTCTGGAAATGAAATCCACTAAATTTCATAACTTTTGAACTTCTTTCCATTAAAATATTTTCATTTATGTTAAGCCAGTTTTTGAAAACCATTTGCATTTTTGTTTCTAATTGTTTCTTCATGAGAAAGATTGATGATTCAAGCCTGCTTTTAAAACCTGCCTTAGCAATATATATTTACCTAAGCAAGCTTGCATATGGATGGAAAAGCAGGCACTTAAAATTAAGTCTATTTTTTTCATATTCAATGTGTCTAAAAATATGAATTTTCAGAGTACCCACTATGGATTTTTTTCTAAGTCATGCTAATGAAGACATTGGAAAAATTCAGAAGCATGTATTTTTTTTTTTTTTTTGAGACAAGATGCTTCTATATTCCCAAAACATTTTAACAGTACAAAAATTCATTTATTTTTCTAAGTCCAGGAAGATCAACCATTTTATACTGTGGTTTAAAGGATCACTGCCTCATACATGAAACACACTATTTTTTACTTTTTAGCTACTACACTGAGATTCTTTTGAGCAGAACCACTAGGTTCCAATATAGAAGATTATTTTACCCAGGAAGTCTATGGACAATATTTTTTTACTTTTATTTAATGGAAGTGGTTTTGTTTTCTACTTTTATTTAATGGAAATGGTTTTGTTTTCAACCAAATATAACTTCCCATTAGAAGTATTAAAAATAGGAGCCTGGCTGGTGGCACAGTGGATAAGGCGCTAGCCTGTGAACCCAAAGGTCACTGGTTCAATTCCCAGCCAGGGCACATAACCAGATTACAAGCCAGGTCTCCAGCCAGGTCCATAGCTGGAGGCAGGTGAAAGGCAACCATACATGGATGTCTATCTTTCCCTCTGTCTCTCTCCCTTCTCCTCTCTCTCTAAAAATAATAAATTCTTTGAAAATAAAATATTAAAAATAAAAGTATAATGAAGAAAACAAATTATATGTGTCTGATCAATCTAATTTTGGTGCCCATTTATCTGCCTTTCTGTGTTTTTATTTCTTGCTGTTTTCCTCTTTCCTTTCTATATATTTATCTTCTCTCTTTCTATATGTTTTAAAGAAAAATGATATTACACAGTTTTGTAACCTGCTTGGTACTTTTAACACTAAATTACACATTCCTTTCCATGTCAATAAATATAGCTTTACTTCATTACTTTTAAAGAGTAAAATATTTAATTGCGTGAATTTTCTTCGATATTCAGTACTCATAATTAATCCTATCCTGAACTATTTTTACTTTGTTTCCATTTTTTTCATGTATAAACATAGTATACTAAGAATACTGTGAAGCTGGTGATTTTGTAGCTATAAATCTTAATACTATAATACCTTGTAATGTATGCACATTTTAAGTTTGTAATCTATTTTACCATATTTAGAAAGGTTATGATATTTAGAAAGGTTATGGCAGCTCCATATTTCTACCAACAAGCTATGAGAATTCTTTATAACTTCTTTTCTATTGGTTCTTAGCCTTATACTTCTGCCATTTGTAATTTTCTTTCATAATTTATTTTTTGAGTGTAGAAGATTGTTTGACTAATTAGAATGAAAAAGCTGATAAGGATATTATTTTTCAATTAAATTTATTGGGATGGCATTGGTTAATAAATTATAGGTTTCCAAGTGCAATTCTACAATACATCATCTGAATATTGTATGGTGTGCCCACCACCCAAAATTAAATCTGTAATTTTCAGGTTTACCTTTGCTTCATAATACAGTTAAAATAGTTTTTTAAAAATCTTTTTTCTCATTTGTGTTTCAGATTTCCTGAAGCATCTACTCATCTTTATTTTAACTGACTTCCATGTTTTATATACTAAGGATGTTCAAACTTCTTTATTTTTGGCAAATTTGCTCTCTAATGTTCCTTTTTTCCCCCATCTTGATTATGGTATTTTAACCATATTTAGTTCCATGCAGTTAAATCCACTTTCTCTTCATACTTTCTGATTGGTACACCTTTAGACATGCATTCAGTACAATCTAATTCCTGGCTTTCTATGTTGTCCTCCAAGCTAGTGGGGAGTTGCTGAGGAAACACCAGGAGTACCACCTGTGGACAGATGATTCTGCTCTTGGACTGTCCCCAGTGTTACACAGCCTGACTGTGTTTTTATTGATGGGGATCAAGTAAATCATTCATCTGTTTTCATTCCATTCACATGTAAACTTTCCACAACACCCCCACGATATTCATTACTCTTACTGTACATGTGGGGAAATTAAGGCACCCGGAGTTAAGACAGTTTTACTAAGCTTGCATCGTAGAAATATGCAGAGCTGGCTTCGAATCCGATCTGTCTTACGGCAGAATTCTCATCCTTAACCCTTTACTATGCGTCCTATTGCCACGTTGCTGCCCAGCAGGTCACCTGTGTGACCCTGTGGCCAAAGATGCATTCTGGTGGGAAGCTCAGGTTGTTTAGCTGCACTTCCATGAACCTCCTTTATGACCTTTTCCTGCAGATGATGATTGCATTTTAAGACTGCACTGATTTCCATGTTTCTAGCTTCTGTTATGGGTTCACTTGGAGCTTCCTGCCTGTCCTTGGGCCACTGCAAATTGCCAAATGGGAGTTTCCTTTGAGCTTCCTGGTGTAGGCACTCCAAAGCCTGGCTTTAAACAGAAGGGCATTCTTTGATCCATTCAAATCATTTATATAAAAGCGAAGCTTTCCCCCGAAACTCTCATTTTATCATCCACTGCATTATGCTTTCGATTAATTAATGCTTGGGAGCCAGCCTTGAGTGTTTTTATCATTTATTCCTCATTACTTCTGCTTCTTTCAGATACGGCATCCGCATGTTGTCAGCAAACTTCCTGCCCTGCCAGGTGTATAAAAGTGCGGTGCATGCAATCACACACACTGTGATATTTGGTAATGATCGTAAATGCCTGTGCTATTGGTCTGTGCATGTTTCATAATACACACTTTATAATTAATGCACTTACTCTTTCCACTTATTAAAAACAGTTTGCCGTGCAACTGTGGGTCATGTTACACCTGCAGGGGCCTCATCCATCTCTGGTTCCCTGCCTCTCTTGATGGCACCGTCTTGATGGTGCTTGATTTAGTCTTGTGTTGCTTTGTGCAGTAACGTGCTGTATAAACTTATACTGGGAGCAACTGGCGAGGCCAGGGAGCCTCCCTGTGGGATGGGCTCCACCCCCTGGGTTCATGGCGTGGTACTCCATGACATCCGCGCAATGATGAAGTCACCTGACTGTGTTTCTCAGAACACATGCCTGCCAACCGGTGTGTGACTGTATTACTGTGGTTATTATAGTGCTAAAGAGCCATTTGGGAGGTAGAATATTAAATATAGATACAGCCAGACTCTTGCTTGAGCAAATACTTGCCATTATGCAGCAAGCCATTAAAAAATGTTTTTGTGTTGCAACTTCTTGTTAAGATTAAGTGTTAAAACTGGTGTGTGTGCATGCGTGCGTGTGTCTTGGTAGGTGTGCCTCTGTGTGTGTTATATGTCAGTGAAATTAATTTAAGTTGCAATATATGTGCGTTAAATCATTTGTCTATTAGTCTCTTGCTCGCGTTATGTTTTTCATGAATTTCACTAGTTTTGGAGGAAAGGATATATCCTGAGTGAATTCAGTGACTTGGAATTAAGGTTTATTTACAGAAATCATTGCGTTTCATAAAGAAAATGTTTCTTGGAGTGATTGCTAATCATTCTCAGAGGCAAAATGGCTTGTCTTTTGAATATCAGGAATGGCTCGTGCTGCTTCGCTCTGAATACAACACCTGGGAACTGTCACCCACGGGTGCTTTTGGTTTGGGTACTTTTTGAGGCTTCCTTTAATTGCTTTCACTTCTAGCTGTATTCATGAGCGGGCATTCATCAGAGAATGGAGAGCAGTGTGACATTTTCAAGTCGTACTAAGTCAACTAGCATCGGTTGCCATAGTATTCAGAAATGAGGGAACCAAGAAAAGGCAGAGCTGTTTTTCATTGTTGGAAAGATGTCAGCAGGATTTAAGTGTCAGAGCAAATAGAAAGAGGGAAAAAAGATGAAGAGAAAGTAAAGTATTTTGCAAATGGTTATTAATGGATATAAAAGCAAACATAATAACCAACAGATTTTGGAAGGAGATAAGATAGAAAAAATATGTATTTAAGGGAGGGGTGATTTTCTTATTTTTAAAAGGCACACAAAATGTCTGAACCTGTCCCTTCCTATATAAAAAGAGGCATAATGCATATACCTAACATCTCTTAATTTGGGAAGATGACTCTAAAAGGGTGAATAGGCTGGTTTTCTGCCTTTAGATGGGGGAAATAAAAGATGTTTGAGAATAATGTTGTGCCCTTAAAATATCCTTTGAGTGAAATTCATTATCAAGCATGCAGTTGATAATTAGGTTGGAACTTTGTAAATATGTATAACATTTAAAAATAAAGATCCACAGGTTGCAAGCCAGGTATCTAGCCAGTTCTGTAGCTGGAGGCAGGTGAAAAGCAAACATACATTGATATTTCCCTCCCTGCCTCTCTCCCTTCCTCTCTCTCTAAATAATAATAAAATCTTTTAAAAATAAAATAAAGATCCAATGTCATTTAAATAGGGTGGCTTCATAACCCTACCTCATAACTCCATGATTCCTCAGTGCCTAAGACTTTTGATAATGAGGCAATATTTATAGTGAAACCAGACCACACATTTGGTGTCATCCCTAATTCAATCCCTCTCTCTCCCAAGATCATGATTTCTGACATCCCCTTCCCTGATCTCTATTCACTAACCTGAGGTATCTCATTTTCTCATAAGTGAATCTTGTCTTTAGCCTGTTAACAATCCAGAGACATGACCTTCCATATTTCTGTTTGACTTCAGAACCTCCATGGTCTTGACTTTTTATCAGAACTGTCCCTCAACCTTCTTCCCAATCTCTGATCACGGCTGGAGAAAGCTAACAAAAGAGGTTGAATGGATACATGGCAAATCCAAGATACCAAATCCTGTGCAGGTCTGTTTCACTGCTAAGTGATGTTTCCCAATTTCAATATCTTCCCTTTCAAACATTTGCAAGTCTCCTTAATTTTATCCTAAATGCTACATGCATTCTGAAAGTATTCTATCTTGTTCCTCTGTATTTAAAATTCATGTTAAATTAAATGGTGTCACTCAATTTTCATGTGTCACCTAAAAATGCATCTTGGTTATCACTGTTTTTTCTTCATTTTCCATCTCACTGAATGAACACCAGACCCTCTACCTAGCTCTTCATTTCATCTTCTTTCTACATCAAATTGGAACTAGAAACCCATTCACTGTTTTTAAAAGACCTTCTTCAAATTCTGATGGAACCAGAGATTAATGGCTCCCCAAAGCCAAGTATTTATTTGTACAGACTGAATTAAAAATAAGTCAGGAAACAAACTTCTCCTCAGTTTAGACACCAATTTGAAGGGTGATCCTTTATCTTTAGTCTCCTATAATTAACAAGACTATGCGAATCGTAGCTCAGATGAATCGTTCACACCTCTTTACTAAAATAATCAATTAGAGCATTATTCATAACAAGACTCTCATGACAGAAATATGCGTTATCTTTTCTACAATTGGAAAAAATAAAATTGAGAAAGGGATTTCCCTAGACCAAGGGGTGTGGGTACTATGCTCCCAAATAGATTAAAATAAACTTTCACCTTGTAATTGAGCACTAATCTCAGTGAAGCTTCTGGTCAATAATACACTTTCCTAATGCAGTAGACATGGTTACGGGATGATAATGCAGCCAGCCAAGTCTCTATTGGCCATGTCAGCATGAAGGTAGGAGAACTTCTGAGATGAAAATCTCTCGGACGGGGATGGCGTGATGACTCACAAGGCAGACATTCAGAAAATGGACCACTAGACAATTTGCCAGACTGCCTGAGGCCCTTCCCATCTGCATGTGTAAATGCATTCAGCTGCTGTCAAGTTCCTCTGAACTGCCCCGGGAAGCAGCACCCTGGCAGTAACAAGGAAGATTGATAGCACATTCCATGCCTCTTTGTTAACACATTAAGAACGCTGCTTTGTACTCTTTCATGTTGTGTCTGGAAATATATATGTCCACCACACCATACTGAACACTGCATCCTATTGCCCATCTGCTGCCGGTGCATGATCAGTTTAAGTGCAAACATGGGTGATAAGGGTGTGAAACGCGAAGATGTGCCCAGCACACCATTTTTCTAGCACTCACTCTTCCAGTCACCTTTTGGGGAAGGAGAGAACCTAACAGATACCACATTTGGACATGTTTCTTTAGGGGACTGTCAATCATATTTTATGTGATGATGGCAAGCATGTCTCCAAACATTCTAATTGATCATTTTAAACACAGTGATTTGCTATAGCAACTGTTGCTTGTTTTCATCATAGAGTTTGTGATGAAGCTCAGTTCTAGAATTTGGAGTATACAAAAACATCTTTCTTTCCTGAGCTGGAGGAGTTTCTCATACTGTTTGGTCAGTTCCCAACCCTTGCAGTCAGATTCATAAAAGCCTTTAGATGTTACAGCAGCCAGAGCAATGAGTGGTGAGTGCATTTCATCAGTGCAGGAAATAAAATTTATCTCTTCAATTACTTTGTGCACATCTGCAGCTTATGAAAAAGAAGGCGTATTAACACAATTAACCATTTATTTCCTCTCTTAATCGCCTTCACGGATTAATTCCTAAATATCCTAATCAATTTTTCTCTGGTGTCATAAGTTAATGGCAATACCAAACTTATTTTCCTGACTGAGCAAACTATTTGGGTAACAGATTTTTTCAATGCTTTTGGAAATAGTAAATCATATAAGAGTTCTTCCAAAAAGACACATAATCAGTCATTCCAGTAAGTTATCAGAAATATTTCCCAAAGACTAGGCCTATGTCTACACTGAAGGACAATTATTCACTTCAGATTTGGTGGAATGTCCAGTTGGAAGTGATAAATGGCATAGCACAATGCCAAGTGGAAGGGAGCAGTAGGCCAAGTGTCTGGGTCACATCCTGGCTGGACCACTTTCCAGGTGTATGATCTTGGGCAAGTTATTTCACCTGCAAAATAATGCTAAAAGTTGTACCTGACTCTTAAGAATGTTGTAAATATTAAATACATAAATCAAAAAGACTATTACTGTACATGTATATCCAATTGCTTAACATTTTATGAATGAAAACCCTCTAGATGAGTCACGACTGAACCCTAGGAATGCACACTGGGCAGGATATCCTTGGAAGAGAGTCACAGCTCTCTAGGAGAGAATGAGCCTACATCAAAGAGAATCAAACTGTTTTCATCTTAAAGGATGGAAATGCTTCATCTACCACATTATTGGGGAGCATTTTCCCATCTATGGCTGGCTTTCTCTTAGTGCAACCAGAGTTTTTAAAATTTAATTTTATTGTTGTTGCATTATATCCATCCCCTTTTTGCTCCCTTCTGTCCTCTTCCCCACCCACCCATTCCTCCACAAAGTCAATCCCACCTGTTGTCCATGTCCAAAGTTCTTCCATACTAGGTTCTTGTCTAAACTGCTCCCTTTTTGGCCTCTTCCTCCCCCTTCCCCCAACCCCAACCAGATGTTATTTCTTGTCCTAACAGGGATGTGTGGGCTCCAAGGAAATGCAACCCAGTTTAAACTTGGAGGGAAAGAAATCACATCAGAAAACACGATATTTGAATGTTAACAAAAGATCAACCAATTTAATATGTAATAAACCAAATTATTTTAGATAAGGTAAAATATCTTTCTTTCTTTTAGGATAAATAACAAAGAGTTAAGACTATTATTTCCTAAGGATTCAGAAATAGGGCCCATTATATCACCAATGAGATCCTCCCAGATAGTTGTCTGAGAGTCAATAAAATTTAAGTACAGTCTTCAAAGAAGCAGTAATTGCTAATCATTTCTTTGATGTAGAATCTCAGCTGTTATAGCTATAAATAATTCTCTTTCCTATTATGGTTATTTAGTACATTACCTCCTTAATGATCCTTTCCTGGTTAGGAAGGAATGTAATAGTCTCTATATAAGAACACTTTTGGTAGGTACATTGAACTACAGGCTCACTTCCATAAGCTTGGCCTCACAAAGTAGATCAGAAAAAGTAACAGGTAAATTTAGGGTGCTTGGCATGTTGATGGTATTGTTTAGGAAAAGGGAACTTGAATTGGTTTGTGCTGTGGATTATATTGAAATAGCCTGGTCAAAATGGGTTAAAAGGTATTCAGTAACATATTGTCTTGATATCAGGGACCTTCTTACAATAAGAGAAAGAACAAACTGAGAGGGAGAGATAGAGAGGTTGAAGGGGTGGAGGAAAGGGAAGTAAACTGAAGAGAAAAGGTAGGCGAGGGGAGGGGGAAATAAGAGAAAATGAGAAATTGGTAAGTTCTAAAGAAAGGAAAATTCCCAGATACCAGAATGAAGTAATGACTCTAAGCAAGCGGTAAACCTCACAGTAACTCAAGGGTTATCTGATCTCAGATCTGATGCAGACTTTAATCATAAGAGCTGCATTTTTTAGGTCTGAAACCATAAAACAGGCATGGACCAAAACCTGACACCCATGCAGAAAGCCAATACGCTGGAATGAATGCAGCCTCCTTGAACAAAGGACAAGAAAAATTAGCCCCTGACCTATAAAAGCAGGCTGTTTCTATTCACAGTTCCATGCAGAAATTCTCCTGTGAAGTTTTGCATAGAAGTGGGCTAAATTTATAGTATTGTGCAATGTCAGAACTGATACTGAAGAAATGACCACAGAAAGTTGGGGTCATCCCAAACTACTTAGTAGGAAAAAGGAAAACCACCTAAAGGTTGCTTGTTCGATTCCCAGTCAGGACACGTAACCAGGGCTCCAGCCAGGTCCATAGCTGGGGGCAGGTGAAAGGCAACCATACATTGATGCTTCTCTCCCTTTCTTCCTCCCCCATCCTTCTTTCTGAAAATAATGAATAAAAATCTTTTTTAAAAAAAAGAAAGAAAAAGAAAACCAAAAACATGCCAAGTGGCTCTGTAAGGACTTGAATGATCCAGAACAATGATGGCCAGGAAAAAAGGGAAGATCCTTTGAAGTGATAGCTCTATAAAATTTTTAAACCATAGAAGCAAGATGCCATAAAGTAGAGTCTACAAACACAGCACCCAAATAAGCTCTCCGAGAATTTAATGGAACAAGGTATTTTTATCATTTATGATTATAACTTTAAAGGAGATATAGCTACACCAAAGAAAACAAACCAAAAAAAAATTGATTTAAATCAACCCAGCATAGGTTAAAGAAGGAAACTTGAAAAAATTATAAACAAAAAGTAAATAAATAAAATGTAAGAATAAGAACATTTCTTACTGCATGTGACTAGAACTTTGAATGGCTTCAGTCACTTTCTAAAAAGAAACAATGAAGTTAGAAACCTCTATTAAAATAAGTGTGGAAAAGACCTGATGATGAATGGCACCTGACCTTGGTAGATCCTGCAGGACTGACACCATTAAAATTCAGTAGGAAGACAAGTGGACCTTTTGTACTGACTGACTCAACACATACAATTTAAGAAATACACTTAACCTGTATGAAACTCTGTTTTTACCATGCAAGTGTGGGATAATAAGAGCAACCTCCCCTAGGGTTTAGAATGATTTTCAGACAAATGAGGACTTGATGGCTTTTCATGTGTCTTCTGTAGCCTTATCTCCACCCCTTTTCCTTCCCAGTGACACCCTTTGCTTTGGCTCAAGAAAGGAAGTGTCTTTATCCTTACAGCCTCTCAACCATTCAAGATGTGGGGATTTCAGGACCCCTCTGTCCCAGAGAAAGGTCCCAGCAGATCTGCTAATGCCTCAGGCAGGGAGCAATACCTGAGAGGGCAGGTGGCAACACACTGGGTTACACCCATGCTCTTTTTCTGGAATCTGAGTGAAAAATATTAAGATAGGTGCAGCACATAGGAGCAGAAATAGATCATAAGAAACAGGGATCAAGAAAAGAGAAAATGAACGTATTAACAAAACTAGAACAAGGAAAGAGTTTATTTTCTTTCACTTAATTCAAACTAAAAGCATTAGAGTTAATTGTACTCTCTCTCAGCCTATATTGGAAACAGATGTTTTAGAATGCTCACTTGAAAAAAAAAGAAAAAGAAAAAGTGTGGGTGGGTGGTATAAAAATATAATGAATAGAGTTGCAAAGCTAAATTATGTTTTTTTTTCCTTTTGAATTAATTTTTTAAAGGAGAAAGTATGTGTAATTGAAAAATTTCTAAAGCTAGTGATATTATTTAGAAAGCCTATTTACCTAAAAACAAAACAACTGAAAAACTTTTCCACATTTACCAGTAGTATTCTCTTGTGTTTTTACTGAAGTTTTGAGGATGTATTGCTTTTATAAACTGAGGTTTAACTGCACTAACTTAATTTTTCTTTGGTTTTTGCCTCAAAATTGATTCTCCCATTTCCTGATAGAAAAATGGAAATTTGGTTCTTCATACATATGATTTATAAGTGAGAAATTGGGGAGGGGTGTGGATAACGAAAATCATGGATTATAAGAAATACAAGTTGGTATTAAAAATAAAATATTCTTATTTAAGAGCAGAACCGTGTATTTTGTCCCTAAAAAGAAATTAGACCTTAATAAATAGTTTTTCTTTGGAATTAGTAGCTTTGAGTAAAAAAAAGAAAAAAGATGCCCTGGCTGGTAGCTCAGTGGCTAGATGCTGGCCTGTGATCCAAAGATCATTGGTTCGATTCCCAGTCAGGGCACATAACCAGGTTGCAAGCCAGGTCTCCAGCCAGGTCCCCAACTGGAGGTAGGTGAAACATACATTGATGTTTCTCTCCTTTCCATCCTCCCTCCCTGCCCTTCTCTCTAAAAATAATGAAAAAAACCTTAAAAACAAAGAAACAAGGAAAACACGTTATCAAGTGTTAACTCAGCTAATATTTTATGATATTTTTTACTTTGCTAATCATGCTAGGTTTTCTTTAAGTCAATGGCGGCGGTGGGTGGGGGGATGTTGGAGTGATAGTTGGAGCAGATTCCATTCCCATGGATGTGAAAATAGAAAGCAAGGAGGCCGGAAGCAGCAGCGACTGCATTAGTTAAAACACAGCTTGCCATGAAGGGGAGAGGGCGAGAAAAAGGCTAGGGAAGACAGGTCATGTAAACCATGAGCCAGGAAGTAAATTCTTTAAAATGATACTTTCCAGAAGCGAAATGTGGGTCTTTCCCCTCCTCCCAGGCTATTACTAGTGGAATGAGAAATACTTGGGGACCGGATGAGAAAAGGTCAGAAGTCACTAAATGGTAGTTTTATAAAGAATATAATGGCTCAACTTCAGCTTTAACGTTAAATGCTATAAGGCAATGAAAGACGATTCTTCTTCTCATGAATTACCATTTCCAACATTTCTAAGAGATTTATATTGTACAGGAAATGAATCCTTCCTGATGCGTTGGTTTTTATTTTTTAAATCTGCTTTTCGTTTGGAGCTGCTGGGAGAGGTGGCGGGGCTGCGGGGGTGAGGGGAGAGGGTAGTCAGGCATGGCTGCTGTTCCAGTCCCAGTGAAAGGCTTCGAAGTGACTTAATAATTACAGTTATCTGGAGGAGGTGGTCTGGTTTTTATCTCAAAGTCTAGGAGAAAAATAATTTGGGGCCAAGAGGCATAAAAATCTCTCAATTGTTAAAATCTAACATATGCTAATCCAGACTTAAGGTTAGCTTTGATGCTTTGTAGGCAAGATTTGAAAAGTACATATATATATATATCATTGCACATTGTATACATACACAATCACATTGAATTATTTTCAGTAATGAACGCATGTCAGAAATAGATCTGCGACAGCGAGACTTTAGTGATAAGAACCAACGAATGAAATAGATGTTTTCTTTCCAGCAGTCTTTTTTTTTTTTTTTTTTTTTGGCTATTGCCAAAAGCCAAAATATCAGCATTAGAATGATATTACAAATATTTAAAATGTGAAATCTTTTGGAACAAAAGGTGGAAGAAGAGGTATCCTCCATGATACCTCACTCGCAGGATGCACTGCCGTTACGAAAGGAGTATGCTTACAAAAGTTCTGCAAACTTTTAATGCGACTCTCATCAGACAAAAGTGCTTCCACTTTCAAATTTCCTTAATGTGACTGATTATAGCCATTAGATAAAATACGTTAACATTTCAGGCACTTGACAAACAACCCTGTCAAATGCATAGTGTGGAAATGCCATTCTGTGTGTTCAGGAGGAGACACACGTGCTCCAGGGATTATTAACATCCTTTTAAAGGAAAATGTTTGTTCTTTGCTTTGAATTTAAGCTGCTTAAAAGTCTTCTGTAGAGATACCTAATAACAGGGAATACGTGTTAGATAAATAAAATTATTCCAATCCCCAAAGGACATTTTGCTCTTTGCATGGTGCACTAACCCGGACAAGCTCAGGTGGGTCCTGCATGGTGGCCCCAACTCCGAGATAGCAAGGAACCGCACCGGACAGCCTGACCATAAAAATCTATAACTGAAAGTGAGTCCTGAGGCTGGTCGTAGCGCAGGATTACCTGCAGCTTCCTTGGAAGAGGTCACTCTTCATCTTCAGTGAGCCTGTGTGTTACCTTTCTGCATTTATGATGACACACTTTTGGGATGTCAATGTAAACGCCTTCTCCAGACCCCTCAGGGCACAAGCTCAGCCCCTGAGCAGAGCAGGAGTCCTCAGAACCCCCCATGGACACCTTGTTCCCCCCATGCCGTCCCTCTGTGCCGTGAATGTTCACTGTGAGCTAGCCGGTGTCCACCCAGGGAAAGGAAGCCCCTCACTATCCATTTTACTTTGTATCCAATCCCAGAGATTTTCTTGCTTTGTTTTCCCCCACCTCCCTAATCTATCACCAGTGAGTTTTAGGTAACCCTTCTTATACCTCCTCCTCCTTTCATTCTAATTTATTAAATAAGCTGTACAACTGGCTTTCTCTGGGGCACTTTCTCAGCCCATTGAGGTTTGGCTTCCTAGAAATTGTCGTCAGTTTGGCTTCCATAAACTCATACAACTCCACAGGTTGGGACATTTCATTCGTTGACAATGGTTAGTGACAGAGTCTATATTTTTAAAGCTCTGTGGCAGGAGCTTTAAAGAAAGAGTTTCTGTTCCAAACACTAAATTGCTCAAGAATTTTAGGAAAAAATTTTTAGGAACCCAAGATTCAAACAGCTACCATGCTTAATAAATTGTATCCCACCTGGGTTTTGGATCAGACTGCCCAGAGATTTTTAGAAATGAGAATATCCCAATAAAGTAAAGGTAAGATCTCCAGTAAAAGTATTTTTCTTGCAAAAATCACTTTACTTAGTGTCATTAAAATATTTTCCATTAATTTATAACCTCAAAATAAATTTTACTGAAAGAACAACAATACATGTATGATCTTGTATTTCTTCAACTATGGAGTTATATAGAAAGAATGTTTGTATTTGCTAAAGCATGTTCTTTCAATATGACAGTGTATGGGAGGAGAGATACCTTTTTCCTTCTATCCTCCTAGGTTCTTGGCTGCGTTTTTGTAACAAAAGCCAGATTAACAAGAGAAAAACCTATTTTTAAATATAAGTTTTATGTGACATAGCAGCCTTCATAAGGGAATGAAGGCTCGAAGAAATGGTTAAACCTGAACATTTTTATGCCTGGTTTGGATAACAAGAGGAAAGTTGGGGGAAAATATGATTTATAAGACTATAAATGTTGGAGTGGAGTGTAAACAGGGGTCACTTAGCAAGGCTGGTTGGTTTAGATTCTTCCCAGTAACCCTCAGGCTTTGGAGGAAAGGATACTTTTCTCACCTGGGTATAGAAAGAGCACCTCTAATGTAAGGGTCTTTGAACCTGTTTAAGAGGAAAAGGTCAAACAATCCTTCCAGCATCTGCCTCTTCTCAATTTCCTTCAGCTTGAAATAGTTACTATGCCACAGCGCCATATTTTTGGGATAGCATGTCCTGGATCCCATCAGTGTTCCAGTGGACACTCCCAGTGTGTGAGTTCCAGAAAATAGAAGTTAATTAGACAATCTAGCAACATTGACCTCATTACAACATCTGGGTATTTGTCCAAGAAAGTGATACCTCAGCGAGTTCCTCAGAACACAAAACAGCCGTAGTGTCGCCTTCATTGGATCCAAGCAACTGCAAAGGACAAAGTTCAGTGCATGGCCTTTATGAGAAATCTGGATGTTGTAAGAAAGGCTTAGACTTGGGCACTGCACCAAATAGTCTAAGAGTTGTGAAAACTGGAAACAGGAATTATGTTATAAGAATAGGTTAGTGGGCATAACCTAATACCCATGTGAACCTAAAGGTGTCCCCAGTATTCTCGGGGGTGTCTGCCTCCCCTGTATCTCTCTCTAGCTGGTATGAAAAGAGTCTGTTGATGGTGAAACAGGCAAAGAATTGCAGCCCCGACTCCTCCAGCTCATTTCCCAAACCCTCTGGGCACCAGAGAATGACACTTGCTTTTAACTCAGTGACTGTCCACCAGACCTGTTCCTCATGGAAACCGTGAGTCAGGGCCACCCTTCATCTCAGTGTGGGGTAGGCCTCTTGGAAAAACAGCAGAAAATGAAAGCAATTAGTTTACCTCAGTTAATTTTTGAGTATCCCCAATAAGGCTTGAATATCTGATGAGGGGTGTGGAAAGAATAAATATACCAACATGTTAAAAGTTTGAGTGTGAAAGAGACCAAGAGGAAGAGAAAGGAAACTCTGGATGGAGTCTGGAAATCCTTGTCTCTCAATAATGGAAATCCTTGTCTCTCAATAACTAGCCCTGTGGTCCCCTTTTGGGTTTTAGATAAATTTTACAAATATATATAATGTGCAGTTTGAGAAAATAAGCCACCTTTTGGAACTGGGCACATATGGAACAGGTTGGATAAATCTTACTGGCCGAAAAGTTGATACTTAAAGTAACACCATCCTAAAGTGAAGCACTGGTCCCAAATGTGAGAAAGTTCAGGCTAGCTACTGAAGATATCCTAGCATGTTGACTTTCATCTCTTTTCTTATCACCTTCTATTTCATGTTGTTTCTCTTATTGCATGACTATTATAGGACAAATGCTATGTACGCTAAGCCTTGTGTGATAAAGAATGCCAAAATGGAGACCTTCATCTAAAGAATATGTACTCTATTTGGGAAAATAAACAACACACAGGAAGGAAAAAAAAAAAAAAAGAATACTTAGCGAGTACCTGTTATATTTCAGTCACATATTCCCACAAACTGTCTAAAGTGTGCACTGTAAAAATCCTTTAAGGTGAATGCTATCAAGGCACATACTTTGAACATAAGGACAATAAAGTTCAAAGAGACCCAAAGTCCTACTGCTAATGAATGCCAGGCCCAGGATTTGAACCAGAGGATTCTGTTTCCAAGCCACTGTTCTGTGTTGTGTACCATGCCCCTGACCTCTGCTACAGTTTTATCTACCTAATTTTTTTTTGCTACATTTCTGGCTCATTTCTTCCATGGTAAGGAATGGACTCAAGAATAGCAGGAGGGTATTTGTGATGTCCCCAGTGAGCTCACAGGAGAAGAGAGGCAGATATCACACCAACCCAGAACTGACAGAGATAGTCTCTGTGGGTCAAGATGAAGTTCAGAAGGCACGTCTCTGATAAATTGTATAAAGACCTTGCTTCGGCATAGGCAAAACCTCCTTCACTTTCAAAACTTAGCTCAAGTGACCTTTCTTTGGATTACAATGAAAGAGGATCAGGTGAAATGAAAGATGGCCAAATGTTCAAATTCTTCATTCGATGTTATCAGTTTATTACATTCTTAGACAACATATTATGTAAGAATGCACTGACTGAAATGAGTATTTAGTAAGCCAGGAAGACCTTCCAAGTGACTGAGATAGCTGATTTTGTCAATATGAAATAACATTTTTGTCTATGGGCCCTATTTGGTATTAGGCTTATTGTGGTAGAATTCTTTGAACTTGAAGCCACAAGATACCTATTTTTATAATAGGTGTGTGATGTGGGACAAGATATTTTAATCCCTGTCGATCTCTGTTTCAGTGGCTAAAAAGCAGGGATGGCAAAATAAATCTTATACGCTAACACAAATATTAAATGAGGGAAGGTCAATTAAAATGCCTAGCTTAGTACTTTGCACAAAGAGTTGGTCAATGTCATACACCACTAGTAGTTGTTTGCCCAACCCGAAGGCCTTTGGGTACATCTGCCATCCTTATTACTGCTCATTTGCCAAGGTTAGATCATGACTACTTAGATAGTTGATGGAGAGTGAACTAAATGAAATCAGCCACAGGAAGGGAGAGAGGAAGGAAGATGTATGAGCTGACACTGTGCGGCTTCAAATAACGTGGTGAGTGGTGAAACACAGCAGGAGCACAGAACAATCCACAGCAGATAAAAAGAGCATGTAGATTGGGCAAAATTTGAATGATAACTACACAGCAGACATGCAGAGGAAGAAATCAGCTAAGGATGGAGCCTGTACTCTGAAATCAGGTCCGCTGTTCTTATCAGTAATCATTTCCATGAGTTCATAAATTTATTGCAAGTCCTCTCCTGCTTGGCAGTGCGCTATGCACTGAATGTTTGTGTCCGTCCAAGTGCGTAGCTGAACCTATAACCCGCAACGTGATAGGTGCCCCTCATTTTCTTTCGATAAAGAAACAAAGTTGTTGATATTAAACTAGCTTTAGGTCGAGATCTACTTTATATGCCATCAAGGAGAGAGTCTGCATATTTGGAGATGGAGCTGAGAAGAAACATTTCAGTGGTGACCCTGGTGCCAGGTGGTCTCATTACTAATCAGGGTTTCTTTTTTTTCCAATTGCTGTAGCCAAAACCGTAAAGAGCAAAGCATGTAAAGTTGAAAATAGCATGAACTTCTACATTGTAAATGTTGAAATGTTACTCAACGTGATTTCCATACCTCTGCCTCTTATATACCATTCAATATTTTATTATGTAAATACTGACAATGAAGGTACTTTTCCTATCTTCCATGTGTCAGAACATGTCTTTGAGGCATTGATTATCACCACCATGACAAGGTTTGAGATTGATATTAAGCTCATGTAATAGGTGAGGAAACAGAGCCTGAGAGTCATGAAGCATCTTGACTAAAGCTATAGAGGAAGCTAAACACTGGAGCTGGGGTATTAAGCAATGTCTCTCATGTCAACCATGCTGCTGAGCCCAGAACTCAGGCCCTTCCAAGTCAAAGTAACTTCTAATGACTTTGTTTGGTAATGTTGATTTCAAATGGTCTTCTTTTCATGCTTTGAGTACTTTCTAGGCAGAGAACTTATCCTCAGCAAATCACTAGGACCCATGATGGCAACAGAGGAGAAAAAGTGAGGACAAGCAATAGGCTAGGTGCAAACACAGGAATTCTAGCGCCTTACCCTTTACAGAGTAATACCAAGTGTTATGGTTATGAGTGTGAGGTTTTCTCTCTAAGTTTGTCATTTACTTTATCTGTTTTGAAGGGCAATATTTAGGCTAATGTAGAATGCTACTTTCATTTTTCTAAATATCAGTTACTTTCCTCTCTACAGAATATTACTACTGTTAACTTCTCTTGTGTTCATAGATTTCCTTTCATCTTAAAGTCAGTTCAGTTTGGGCACAGTCGAGGAGTAAGTCCTGGCATCTCACATAGATCAGTTCTTTATATTTTGAAAATGGGTGAGGAAAAAGAAGAGTAGCAAGTGTTAACTACATTTGGGGGTACTGTGTGTACTTAAACAGAAAGAAAACAATTTCTATCTAAATCTATTTCTGGTAGTAACTGGACACAGTAACGATAATCCAGACTTCATGAGAAGATGTACGTTGGGTATTTTCAGTGGCTCCAGTGCCTCATGCTTCTACTGTCACAGGAAGGAAAGTTGGGGGTAAATTACACAATGAAAAGTATAATGGGAAAAATAGAACAAGAAGGGAGATAATGCATACTAAGAGAATCTTTGAAATTTTTACTGGACAGTCAGGGGAGATGACTGAGAAGATGGCTTCATAAGCAAAGACTAAAGAAAGGGAGTGAGGAACATTCTAGACAGACAGGACAGCTGATGCAAAGGCAGGAGTGTGACCCCTGCAGGTACAGAATAGAAAGGAAGCCAGTGTGGCTGAGACCAAGTGAGGGGTCATGGGTGGCCAGATGGTTTACAGGTTTGTATACACAGAAGGAACAATATAATGTAAAAAGATTATAAGGGTTACCCTGGCTGCTTGCTGGGAATATAGCACAAGGGCAAGAATGGAACCAGGAAGACATATTAAGGAGGTGATTGCAACAATTCAATAGAGAAATGCTGGTGATGTTAACCACAATGGTAGCAGCCAGCCACTGAATGGACGAGATCGGATTTTCAATGTATTTTGAAGGTAAATTCAACACAGATTGTGGCTGCCCTGGATGTGCACTGGGAGAGAAAGAGATGATTTCAAGAATTTGGTCCAAAGGAAGAGCAGGCTGAAGTTGCCATGAAATGAGATTAGGAGGCCAGGAGAGAAGCCAGGTTCTTGGGAACGGATCAGGAATTTCTTTTTGCACACCGCACATTTGAGAAACCTACCAGACAGACACAGGGACTTGCTGAGGTGGCAGCTAGAAACACGCAGGTGGAGTTTGGGAGATGGGATGAGGGTGCTGTCATCCCACTGACGGCATTTAAATCCAGCAGATTCAGATAAGATCTCCAAGGGATTCAGTGAAGATAGAGATGAAAAGAAATTCAAAGACAGGGCTCTGACGCACTTCAACTTGGAGAGAGAGGGAGATTAGGAAAATCAGCAGTGTGTGCTGGGAGGGATCTGTCAATGTGCAGGAATAAAACTAGTGGCATGTGGTTTACGGGACTTCCCTGGAAAACAATTTCAGGCTGTATCCTTCATAGGTAGATAATCGTACTGGAAATAAATACTTGATAACTTACATCATTCTGTAATGTGTGGATATTTAAATATGCCTTGTTGTCTGTGGAATAATAATATTTTCACATAACATTACCTTATCCCCAAACATTATCATGTCAGAATTAATTAGGAAGTACTGGGAAGTGGCCTTTCTAGATGAACTACTTATTGAAGAAATAAACAAAATTATCAGGCTATTTGTATTGCAAGAGTTGTATCTTCTGTCTCTTTTGAGTGCGAAGTAGCACATTGTAGAATATAGAAAACAAACGGAGGGAAAATCCAGTGTTTTACCACAATTAGCACCGTATTGTTTAAGGTACCAAAATGGATTTGCATTATGTTTGCCTGCCGCTTTGGCTTCAAGATCTAAAAATCTTTATATACAAATCTATAAATTAGTGTCTACCTGCTTTTCTTAAGGAGGGGCGTGTTGTGGCATGATAGGATTTGCCATAAACTCCAGAGAAAGTTAGATCCTCAAATGTCCTCAATATAAAAAGTGGTCTATGCGGATTTTTGTGGGAGAAAAATACATGCACAATTTTGTTAGCAGAAACGTGGCTCTACAAAACGCAAAATGGACCACTGTGCCGTAATGCGAGACTATGGATAAAATCCCAGTATATTTGGTTTCGCTAACTATATCATGATGATAAAATTAAATAATGTCAGCCTGGGCCACTCGGAATAATAGCGGTAACATGACAAACACCCATCACGGATGGTTTCTGTTTTCAGCACCATATTTGGAGAACAAGCAGAGGCTGCCTCTCACCGGAAACAGCCTGGTCGCTTCTCTGTGAGAAGTTTCATGTTCCGAGAACACCCGCTCCTGTCCCACCTGACCCTCTCCCTTCCCAGCGCCGCTCGCCTCCTTCCCGCTTTCACCCCGGGCATAAATCAGTTCACTGCCACCTTGCCTCTTGGATTTTCTTTCTTCCCTGGCCCTTTCACTCTTCCCTCTCCCTGCCTGCCTTTGTGAGCCTGTCTCCACCGCACCATATGGCAGCTGAGAGGGACAGCGATGGCCTGGCTGTGAACAAAAGGGGCCGTGCTGGCCAGGCGGCCTGTGCGTGCCCGACGCAGTCCTGTGCAGAGGGCTGGGCTGCGGCCACCTGGGGACCCCAGGGCAGGCTCCCAGCACAGCCTCTGTGCGGAGAAGAGGGGGCTCCCGCCTCAGCCTGAAACTCTCTCTCAGGGTCCCTTCCCTCCAGGTTTTTTTTCCTTCCCTTTTCACTATTTTTTTTCCCCCAGTGCTGTGCGCAAATCACATTAGCTTATTTATGACAAAGTCAGAGTGTGTTGCAGAACAAGAACTTGAGGCAAGCTACCTTATTGACGCACTTCTAACTATTTCTCAAGGGCATGTCAAGAGTTACCCCACTGCGTCCATGTGCCAGGGAAACCAGATCCATTTCAAGACGGCCACGACCCCCCTTCCCTTTCTCCCAAAGAGCAATTCTACACCCTGACAGAAATCAGGGAATTCGTGGAAGAAACACATCTGGATTCAATAAGAAGACCCAGACGCTGTCGAGAGATTCCCTCTTGATTATCGTCCCAGGAATTCTCGCTTGATTGTAACAAGGCAACTGCAGTTGTGAAGATGATGCCTTTTATGACTTGCTATTATGTACGTTGCCACTCGAGAAAAGGGGTGCATTCTCAGTGTTTGCCTTCTCCCCTAGTTCCCACTCTCCCGGGCCTGGTTACACGTGAACATTTCTGGGGAGAAGATCTGCGCAGACGCAGCATTTTCATGAGCCACGTGAACATTCCTGCTAGAAGAATTGTGCATTCAGGCTGTCAACCAGCAGCTTTCAGGAGACTGGTTTATTCTGTTCCATAGGAAATAAAAAATCTGCTGGAGGGGGAGAATTGAATATGACCATATACATTTATGAAGGAACATTTTATGCTTTATTGCTGTAGGCTACTCCTGGCCTTAGAAGCTGGTGTTGATTTTATTGGACTCAAAATAAGAGTATCATAAAAGGCATCCCCCCTCCACCACCTTGCACAACCATCGCCCACCTACTCACCGCCCAGTGAGGCATCCTGAATCACAAAAATGCCAGACCCCGGGGGTTCTTCAAAGGAACCTGACTGGGCAGACTTCCAAATGCTGGGTTCTGACCTTTTACAAGTAGGCAACAATAATTGTTCCTCATGGAATAAATCACTGGACATGGCTAGAGTACTTCCACAATGCCATGTATTTTTCTACCAAAATCTTTCAGAATAGAGTGAGGGTTCTAGTGTTCATTTCAGCACATTGTTTACATTTATAACAGGGCTTCTTTCCAGAAATATTTACACTGTGAACAGTTTTCTTCTTGGTATTAGCTACAATGTCATTTAATACCAGTCAATAAGAAAGGCAACATTTTAAAATTCAGGGCTCGTTTTTTGTCTTTGGACCATGCAGTCGGAGACTGATGGTTATCTGTAGATTTAAAAAAATAATAATGAAAAGAAAAGCAAAATTACATGGGCTTTTCATCAATTCTCTTTCACAATTAACCATAAATATTTGGTCTGACATGAAGCCTTCCTGAAAATAAACACTCATTAGGATACACAGAGCCAAGAGCCGGCCCTGCCTGCCCCGGCCGAGCACAGACCAGGTTCTGTGCACTTTCTATACACAGGAAGAGGTACTCACTACATCATCTGCCAGCAAGACTTGTGTAGAGAGGACCCTCTGTAGTACAAACAGAGAGCAGAGCAACAAAGCCACCATTCAACCTTTTCTATTCACCCACTCACATCTGTTTACATGGCCTCTGCTCCATGCTGAAGGGTTTTGTCTTCCCACCTCCATTCCATTTTGCACAGATCTGAGCGGCTGGTGACTGGGAAGATCCCCCCACCCCACCCCCGCCACCCCCTGCCCAAGAGCTAGGGATTCAGATCTGTTTTGTGAAACAGAACTCTGAAAAACAGGCTTATGGAAAGCAGTTGGTCCCTTTTTATCTATCCAGTCGGAGTTCCAGGGGAGGCTAACTATAAACGCCAAGTCTCTTATTAAATTTTAAAGTAAATTAAACACACAAGTTTCTTAGGCTCAGAGACTATTATTTCCCTGGTTCTACTCATTACTAAATGTCAATTTGCCTTCTTTAGTTTTACACAAAAATTGCATTTTTTAAAAATGTAATTTCCTGGAAATGAAGTGAGAAGAAATGAACATGCTAGCCACAGATAAAACACTATAGAAATCTTATGTGAATACTTTATACTAGCAAGTTATATTTTTATGACATTCTACAAAGAGGTTTAAAAAATACTAAGAAAGGCAAGGCAGATAAGACTACTGCTATTTTACAAAAGAAAACCTGAAGCTCATAGGAAGACCAGATAATTCCTTCCACACCACACACTATATTGTAACCCTATTCATTCAATCTCATTTGCACATTTTTATAAGAATAAATTGTGATCATAATCTCTGACCTTCCTTATATTTCTAAAATGCTATGATGTATAATCTGACCCCTGAATGGGGTATAAAAGTAGCATATGGGAAATGATTACACTCATATAAGTGTTGTAAAAATGGAAGTCTAACGGACTTACATTTTAAATATACTTACAAAGGTAGACCATGATTTGATTTTCCCTACTTTTCTGAATTTTATTGTCTCAATGTGGTACAGAGTTACAGAGACAGAGGAGAAGCTCATGAGTAGATACTTAAATAAAATATTAAAAAATTAAAGTCACTGGGTTCAATCCTCACTCTCCTACTTTCCAGCTTGGTGACCTCGCCTAGAACATATGAATGTGTCTATATGTGTTAACTCAGCTTTGACAAGGGGAGAGAATAAGTAAACCAACGGTGCACACTTTTAGTTACTTGCTACCCGGGGTGAGCAAATGGTAAACTGCACAGCACTAGAGCAATGTTAGTGACAGCCGTTAGCTTGGTCGTTTCCGAGTTGTTAAACAATTGATTTCAAATGTGCACATAAAACTTGAAAATGTTTGGAAAGCTAAATACAGAAACCCAGTCGCCGTTACTAACAGGAGAAATGCAGCTTGCAGAAGAAATTCTAATAGTATGCCACTTGCCACCTGTTGGTTTGTGTAAAAGAGTGAATGAGGAAAGGGCGTGGGAAAGCCCTTCACTGTCCGATAACAATGCACAGCACAGAAAGACTATATAAAGATGCACTAGCCCCAATTAGTGGGGCTCAGTGGATTGAATGCTGGCCTGCAAACCAAAAGATTGCAGGTTCAATACCCAGTCAGGGCACATGCTTGGGTTGCGGGCCAGGCCCCTGGTTGGTAACACGTCAGCGGCAACCACACAGTGATGTTTCTCTCTCTCTCTCCCTTCTCCTCTCTCTGAAAATGGATGAAAAACTTAAATAAAAAAAAAAAAGGATGCTCTTATCATCGTATTTCTTATCCTAGGTTTTATTTATTTTCCTTCTAAATAAATAGCAGTGGTCCAAAAAACAAAATTGTCAAAGGTAGAGATAGTTCAGTCCTGTATAACTTTAGAAATGTTAGCCAGGAAATTTTATTGGGAAGGATTGTAAAGTGATCTCCCAGAGAGAAGCAGCAATATGATATATTCTTTGAATCTATTTTTATTATTTATTAGGACTTCCATGTAAACAACTTATGACACATTGATATTCAAGAAATAATATAGCCCTGGCTAGTGGCACCATGGATAAGGCACCAACCTGCAAACCCAAAGGTCACTGGTTGGTTTTGATTCCCAGCCAGGGCACGTAACCAGGTCTTCAGCCAGGTCCGTAGCTGGAGGCAGGTAAAAGGCAACCATACATGGATGTCTCTTTCCCTCTCTGCCTCTCTCCCTTCCCCTCTCTCTGAAAATAATAAATAAAATCATTAAAAAGAAAAAATAATAATACATTCTACTCCTTAAAAAACTTGCAAAATTAAAAATGCTCAGTCTTCAGTAGCTGTAAAACTCAGTTTTCATAGAGAACAGGAGATATTTTCAGTCTTGCTTAGAGTTGGCTTGACCTTGTGAAGAAAGATAAAACTAAACCGAAATAAAATCACATTTTTTTTTCATTTAGAAAAAAAAAATCTTCTTTGAGGAAACATCAAACATAACATGAAAAACGGATAAAAGGCACAGAAAAAGTGACACTGATGGGGAATTGCATGTAGTTGCCAAACTAGAATGCAAAACCATGTCTAAATTTTTAGAAGTTAAAAGAAAAACAACAGCAAAGATAATTGCTATTTCCTGAGCTTAAGGAATAGACTTAGCAGGACATATGGATTCACTTTGGGGTCCCTCGTTTCTTATGAAAATGTTACTATTTCCGTAGGCATCTTCATTTAAGGGAATAGGAAAAATGATGAATTAAAACCAGAGTTAATTCAGCTGGTTTTAATTTTCTCTTTTAATTTTCAAATTTAACCTAAAATAATACAGTTTGTTGAAAAAAGTTCTATTAAGTAGGGGCAAAATAAAAGACTTAGAAATCTTATTGTCTAACATATGTATATCTCAAATATTGATAGTATGTATTTTAAAAATTATAATCTCCCTTTGATCTATCCTATTGCTGCTAAGAAGTTTTACCTAATTTTTTATATGGAGTAGAATATGCTATTTCCTGAATAGCAATTTATCACCAGCTATTTACATGGCAATTCTAATAAATAATAAAAATAATTGTCAAGAATTCATGGCATCATATAATCATATCAGTGTTTGTTAGTTACATCCAAACAACTAAGCAAAGTAAGAGTTTAAAATTTTTTAGGAAAGTCATGTTTTGGGAGGAGTATTTTAGTTTTAATTTAAAGTACACCTAACCCTAATATTTTTTAAATCTAGAACCATCTTATCTCATTTCTTAAATATCTAGATAGCACATGCCATGCCAGACTCAATATACAATATGTATATGTCACCAGGTCTTTATACTACAATAATCTATTTGGTGTGATAGTTATATAAAATAAACATGAACGATTCTTAAAACATATTGTATCTCATATGAAGTAATGGAAGTGCTAATAAGAGGAAATTATGTTCTCTCAGTATCTGGCTTTAAAGGGTGAAACATAGTTTAAGAGCAGATCAGAAGAGTTGTTCTGATCTGCTTGAAAAGCAGATTTTTCCAAGAGTAATATACCATATTTCTTTGTATCACTTTTTACCATAATACATGTTGTCTACCTATATATAATATAGATGTTTATATATAGTATCTATGTTGATCCGGAAGCTACCAGGTCAATGCTTGTTTAATCTAAATGAATTAACCCTACTATCAAGTCAACGTAGGTGCCCTACCATCCCTTGTTTCACTTTCCAACCTAAATTATTAGGATTTTAAGTGCTCCAAAATAACGAATTCTTTGCTATTGCATATCCTGAGATGAACACAATAAAACATTTACAAGGTTGTTAAACTTTACTTTCCTAAAGATATTCTAGTTCCAAACTTGTTTCAGTTGAAGCATGAATAAAAAGAACATTTCCATTAGCTCAGTGATATTCCCATCACAGATAAATGCAGAAATAGTACTAAAAGAGAAAATGCTAATGAAATATATTCCAAGATGAGAATGACAAAAAGAGGGAATGACAACATTCTTTATAGTGGCTTCCATTATCCCAAGATTCTCCTTTTTCATTTTCTAAGACTCAGTAAATAAGGTCAAATTCATTGAATAGATTGTTTGTTCTAAGGAGGCCACACTGGAGAAAAAATCCTTCTGAGTAGTAACTGGGATAAAGTTGTTTAATTTTTCTTAAAATACATGCTTACATTTCACAGAAAATTGATTTTAAAATTTTCTCTGTATTGAAAAGAACCAAATCTACCCAAATATTTATAATGGATTAAGTGCTAGTATGGCCTGGAGCAGAGGAACTATGAACTTCAACTAAAGAAAGGAAGCTGCACATCTAATATCTTACAATGCAATTAGAAGAAAGCATTTGCCAAAAAAAAAAAAAAAGGGACAGATGTTGTATATTCACATTCATGAGTAGTTTTGTTTGAAAATTTTGATAAAGTTGTCAAAAACACAACTTTGTATTATTGCTAGTGCACTGTTATTCTTCTTTTTCTACTTGGTAAGTTAGTCATCATCGAGGGCTAGTAAAAAATGACAAAAGATGGGACTCCTCCTACAAATATGACCTCCAGCTGACTTAAAAGCAAACTTGGTGTTAACAGACCTTTGCGTTTTTGGTTGTCTCATTAAGACATCTTTAATTGGGCACAATTGGTCTCCAATTAAAAAGCTCAAGTCTTGCGGTTACTTGCGCGTCTAATCTACACAAACATTAGCTTTTGCTGCATGTCATGGATTTATATTTACCTTCGCACCATTTCCCTTGGATCCTGAGATCCTCAGAAAAAGAAAGGAACATCCTGAAATTTTATGGTAGAATGACATTTGCTTTTTTTTTTAGGTTGGCAGCCAGTGAGAAGCCAGTTGTGTTTTCTCTGGGCTGTTTCTTACTGATGAGCTTTCCTTTGTCTGATTTCTTTTCTATATAAAGTGCTCACTAATTTTGGAGAAGCAAAGCACACCCATACAAACAGTGGTGAACTCAACATTGCGTTCAACTTGGCTATCAAACCTATAAAAGTTTAAAAAATAACAGAGCTCTTGGGATGAACCCTAAAAGCTTTATAAATAGTAACCATCTCCTAAGTTATAAAATATAAAAATGGATTTAGAATGATAAATCTGCGGGCCCATTAAACTGCTCAAGGGATGAAACCGATCAAGAGCAAAGGGGCGGGGCTTTCAAAGAAAGTAGGAAGAATTGTTATGTGGATTTCACAAAAGGCAGCTCGGGTCTGAAAACAAAGAAAATAACAAGCGCCTAAAAGCAAAGGATGTCCCAGCATCCATGGGAGAAAATCAAATTTTACAGAGACGTGATTAGAACAGTATCATTAATAATCATCACCTTCCCTGTGAATCCCATGAAAGCTTGACACGTCTTCCCTTATGATCCCACCGAAGGCTAAAGCCTGCTATACACTTCTATTGTGACACGTACCATCGTGTTGGATGGTTGGTTTTATTTTTCCTCTCTCCCAGGAGAATGGCATAAAACATGATGCCTATTAGGTCCTCAAAAATATTTCTTAAAATAGGAAAATCAAGTTTATCTGCTTTCTTTGCTAGTGTCACCTACCTATGTGTGTTTTATTCCATAAATACCAACTCTTATAGACAGTCCATTGGAGAATAAAAATTTAAGCACAATTATGATTAAAAACAAAAGAGAAAACAGTCCACAGACTGGAAGAAAATATTTGCACAAGACACATCTGGTCAAGGACGGCTATCCAAAATAGACTAAGCGTTCTGAAAGCTCAACAATAAGAAAACAACCCGGTTTAAAAAATGAGATCAAACCTTTAATAGACACCTTAATTAGGAGGGTTCGGTAAAGTGAAATGACTTGGGGTACGCCACGTGATCTATGCCATTTACTAGTAAGGTGACCTTTAGTTCACCCTGGGAAGGGCTGGCCCATGTCATGTGGAGGGAGTATTTGTGCAGGGAAAAGTAGACCTTTTAAATTGTTTTGCAGCCTGGGCAAGCATATACCATGTAGCTGCAACCTCCTCGGTTAGCATGTGTCATGTGGCTACACATAGCAAAGCCTCATCCCTTTTTAATGCAAGATTTTCCCTTTAGCTACTACTTCTGTTCCTATATTAAGTTCCCTTATAAATCACTAAGATAATTCTGGCGTTCTCAGCCTCTCTTTTGTCTCTGGGGCCCATCTTCCTTTGGAGGTCTGTTTCGGTACACCTCGGGAAATTTTCCTAACACACATACACATGTCCCATCAGCATGTAAAAAGATCCTTGATGTTGCAGGTCATCAGGTAAGTGCAAATTAAAATAACAGTGAAATACCACTATATACCTGCTGGAATGGCCAAAATCTAGAACACTGATATGCTGGTGAGGATGTGGAGCAACAGTCTGGCAATTTCTTAGAAAATTGAATGTATTCTTATGATATAATCTAGCAATCGAGCTCCTTGTTTTTCCCTCAAAGTAGTTCAAAACTTGTCTCCACCCAAAAACCTGTGCACAATGTTTATAGCAGTTGTGCCTGTAGGTGCCAAAACTTGGAGACAACGAAGATATCCTCTAGCAACTGGATTCAGAAACTATGGTACAAATAGATAATGGGGTATTTTGCAATGTTAAAAAGAAATGAGTCACCAAGTTATGAAAAGACATGGAGCAACCTTAAATTCATAATCATAAGTGAACTGAACGGAACCAATCTGAAAAAGCTATATGCGTTAACTACATGACATTCTGGAAAAAGAAAACTATGGAGAGGGTAAAAGATCTGTGGTGGCCAGGGACAAGATAGATAGGTGGAACACAGAGGATATTTAGGGCAGTGGAAACACTGTACGATACCATAATGATGTACGCAAGTTATTACACATATTCCCAAGCCCATAGAATATACAACATCAAGCATGAACAGTGATGTCAGCTATGAGCTTTGGGTGATTATGATGCCTTACTGTAGGTTCGTAAATTGTAACAACGTCCCACTTTGGCCAGGGATTTTGGTAATGTGGAGACTACACATGTGTGGGAACAGAGGCTCTATGGGAAGCCTCCGTACCTTCCCCTAAATTATGATGTGAGCCTAAAATTGCTCAAAAACTAGTCTTAGTAGTGGAATTGCTGGATCAAAAGGCAGTCCCATTTTTAGTTTTTTAAGGAAACTCCATACTGTTTTTCATAGTGGCTGCACCAGCCTGCATGCCCACCAACATTGCACCAGGGTTCCCTTTTACCTGAAGAACCCTGAAACAATTCAGAAGAATCTATGTACCCCTATGTTCATAGCAGCACTATTTACAATAGCCAAGTGCTGGAAACAGCCTAAGTGCCCATCAGTGAATGATTGGATCAAAAAACTTTGGTACATTTACACAATGGAATACTACACAGCAGAAAGAAGGAACTCCTAACCTTTGCAACAACGTGGAAAATATGGAACCAGAAAGTATTATCCTTAGTGAAATAAGCCAGTCAGTGAAAGACAAATACCGTATGATTTCACCCAATACAGGACAATAATGAACAAAATAAACAGATAAGCAAAAGAGAACCAGATGCATGAATACAATGAATAGATCTCCAGTGGAAGAAGGGAGGTGGGAGGGAGGAGGGGAGAGGAGGAGGCAAATAAAGGGAGCAGTTTAGTCAAGGCACTAGTATGGAAGAACCATGGACATGGACACCAAGTGGATTGACTTTGAGGGGAGTGGGTGGGTGGGGAAGGGGACAGATGGAAGGAAAAATGGGATGGATATAATAAAATTTAAAAAATTTAAAAAATACTATCACTTAACATGCAATAATTATGTAAGCTGTTAGCATATTTTAAATCTTTTGTATTAACTCTTCAAAATCTAGTATGTACTTTAAATATGTATAAAATATGTATGGGTGTAAATGTATTTTTGCATGTGTTTGATAATACTGCAATTCATATTACTTAAAAGAGTAATTCTTTAAACAAATGAATTAGCATAGGCATTTTGGAATAATGAAAACTTTGTATTAATATGATTTGAGAAACTGACAGAAGGCAATAATTAAATGGTGAATTGTCTGGATGTGAAAGGGAAAAGAAAAAATGTACACATTGGTGGTTACAGAATAGACAAGATGTTAAGAAGAACAAAGGAAATAGAGAAGCCAAAGAACTTACATGCATGACTCATGGACATGAATTAAGGGGGCATTGCTGGAGAAATGGGGAACTGGGTGGAGGGTGGCAAAAGGGGAAAAATTGGGACAACTGTATGCAAAATAAATAAAAAATATATATATATTTTAAAAGACTAGCAAAAAATAGTATTAACAAAAATGTTAAAGTCAATTATTTATATAAGGAATTGAGAGAAATGAAGAGAAGTAAAGAACATGACTTTAAGGCCAGATTCTGTATGCTTCCCTTAAGACAGAGCAATAGGATACTAATGGCTGTGAATCTCAAAAAGCTGACAGTTTGGGCCAAGTGAAAAATAGATTAGAATTTTACAATAGGAACTAAGAGACTGGGCCAGGCCACACGATGTGTTGCCCCAAATCCTTTGAATTAATTCCTTCTATTGATGGTTCAGAATTGGGAGAACTTATTGAAAAGGGACCAAGACGATGAGATTTAACTGAGTCATCTGTATAACTAAATATCCTTGGCATATGTAAGTGGGACTAGGGACCTGGTGAATGTGTTTTGCTAACACATAATCAAAAGACTAGAATATCCAGACCTTTCCTACTCAGTATGGCTTTCAGGTTAATGTCATGGGATTGGCAAATTTTATTTAGCAGCATAAATGAGTCCTACTTATATGCATACAACCAATAAAACTGTTTATGACTGTTTTCTAAGATAAAAGTATGAGCGAAATGCAAGTAATTACAGGTCCACAAACAAGGAAAAATATGTGTACTGTAATTGAACTGACATGATGGTTTTGATAGTTGGTTATGTAGGGACACCATAGAATTTTTGGCTTGGCACGTGCTCATAAAACAACAAAGTGTCCTTTTATATGATGTTCTTGCTGTCACCAGCGTTGATGTTGCTGCCCTGGGATGAACTGTGGGTAGGATCCAAAAATCTTAATGAAAAGCTCTTAAACTAACCTAGTTGGAATCTTCATTGCAACATTTGTCTTTTAAATGCCAAATTCAGAACTAATATGTTCCGTATGAAATAAACATGGAAAATTGTTGTGAAACACAAATATATTCAGAACAAAAATTTAGGTTATCCCAGAATCTTTGTCCTCTCATTTTGGCTTCTTACCCTACTGTTTTTCATATCTTGCAAGGTCCAGGGATAGCAACCAGCAGGCTGTGAGCTCTTTCTTTCCTTTAGACAAAGTTAGAAGTCAAGATAAAGAAGAAGTGCATTTTTATTACATTTGCTAGAAAGTCTTCCTTTAGAACACATAAATTCTCTCATTTAGAATATATGAGGCTTGACCTTCAACTTGCCAGGAAAAAATTATTGTAACTCCTTACCATCTGGGTCTAACGAACAATTTTTATTTAATTTTTTAAATATTTAAAGTCATTTTCAAGTAGTCTGTAGAATTTTTAAAATTAAAATGCTAACCCCTATTAAAAATGTAATCATAATTTAGGCACAGCAAAATATCAAGTATTAATAGTATGAATACATGATTGTGTCTATCTAGTAAGTTTGGGCATGAAACCTCATAACATATAAAATATATAGTCATACATCCTTTGAGCAAAATGGGATGGTTTAGGTTTTCATCTGGTATTTCATTTCCATCATTATCAGTTTAATTCTTTAGCTATAAAAATATACTTCAAACTGATGTAAAGAGAATTGACTTGTGTATTAGGTTTATTTGGTGGTTTGTTTATCCATTCCAGATTGTATGTTCTGAAAAAGAATTCAAGATGTATGCTTTGAGGAAATAGATGTTACATTGGCTGGTGAGCAGAAATCATCGTTTTGAAGGTTGTAGCAATGCTGTCTAGACAGGGATCGTCTCTAGTCAGAGCAGCTAGTGCTGGTCCCAGGGAGAACAGGTGCTTGGGAAGGGGCACTGGGCCAAGAGGAGCACAATATCACCAGCACAGACAAAAAAGAGAACATTCATGCTTCAGTGCTCGCTTTGTTTCTTTTCTACCTTCCAGAATGAGGAGGAGGAGGAACAGGAGGAAAGGGAGGAGGAGGAAGAGAAGGAGGTATTGGTAAAAGGAGGAAGAGGAAAAAGAAGGAAATAAGGAAGAGGAAGAGGAGAAGGAAAGAAAAGAGAAGGGGGGAGGAAGGAAAACAGTGTTTAAAAATGTTTAGGACAAGTTTGAAGAACGGAAGAGGGAAAATAGAGACGTCATTTTGCCACTTTGCGCAGTCAAGTCAGCCTTGAGAAGTGATGTGACTGTTAGTCCCTTTTAGATGTGTAGAGGGATCGCTTGCCGGACTGGGAATAAAACCAACAGCAGGACTGTGTATTTGGGTTTCCTTCCCGTAATAGATTCATCTTGAACAGCAGGGGGGTGAATTTTCTAAATAGGTCACTAGGGATCCCCACAAATCCCATTAGCTGGTAATAGGATTTGTGGGCATAAATTCTCTTGCCCTGAAATTTTCGATTTTGGTGTTTAATTTTCCATACGACTTGGCATATCCATTAGTGTAAATGAGAAGGAGCTTCTCTGGGAAACTTCACCTAGTTACCTTTTTTCTTCCTTTTGTTTATTCTTTTTGAAAAAGACAACTATTTCCCAAGGTTAATCTTTGAAAAATTCCTTAGTGTTTGAGAGCATTTGAGGAGGGATTATGTAGCAGAGAAAATCCTGAAATACAGTTATCCGTGTTTTTTTTTTTTAGCTTATTAGGAAAGGCTCCAAGACAAAAAAAGTAACCCATTTCTTTTACTATTCTTTTAAACTATTAGAATAAGCAACATTAAAATGCTTTAACATTTATTAATTTTTATACTGTTAACTTATTGCCCCACTGTGAATTCCCAAGGTAGTCTCACCAATTTGGATTTCTATGAGGAAAAAGTCTGTCTTTGGGTCCAAAGACTAGTTGAGAATCATGAACTTGTCAAGTGAAGATGGTCAGGAAATGCATTATTAATGTTGTAACTGTTCCTTAGGTGAGAAATAAGAAAATACAGCCCTGACTAGAAAGAAAACAAACTTGGCAGTCTTCTCTGACTGTTGTTCCGAATGCTCATGTTTCTTTAACGCCAAAATCAAAGTAAAAACCCAAGGGTTTTGAGCTTGGACATGTAGAATAAAGGCAAAAATTGATGTGTTCTCTGGACTCCTATGTCTGAGTGTCACACAGATCCATCTGACATCATAATAAGCACCTTATGACTTATGATAAATTATGGCTGCTTAGTAGTTGAAATGACCCTGAACTACAATTTACTTGTTCGAACAACTTATAATGAGAGTATAGTAAGAATCCTATGGGACATGTATCACTATCCAGTTACAAAAATGAAAAGGAGGCTGCATATAGCATATAAGTATCTCAGATGTGTTTTTCTCATTCAGCCCACTTAATAAACTTAGAAAATAGATATTACCCTCATTTTGGCCAGAGAAACAACAATGCTTAGAGAACTTAGTTGGTTTCCAATGTACACACACTTGGTGCCTAATTTTAGTAACCTGGGCTGCCTAGTTCCAAAGACACCTCCATGCTTGTCCAAGACTGTGATTAAGTCCCTCTTAACCCTTCATCCCGACGAGAGGTGTGAGGGCTAATTTCATGGCAAATTTTAACTCTGTTTCGTTTCATTTTGTTCGAGGAGCTGTGTTTTTGGATAATCTTACACACTGGCTACACGTCTCGCAATAGTTCAGGGATTGTGCAAGCAGAGTTGAACATTCCCACACACGGCTCTTCCATCCTTTATCTGAAAAGTGACTGTCTTTCCCCACTGTTGCTTTTAAGTGCATTTCCCTGCACCACGGCTGAGGAGAGGGCCTGTGCTGATGGTTGAGGGGACAGGCTGTGCTGCGGCAGGGTGGGGAGCCGGGAGGGAAAGGGGCCCTGCAGGGCTGGGCGCTGACCTCACTCCCTCAGTGCCAGAAGCAACTCACTTTGGAGGTCAGGGCGTCAGTTAACTATCGCTCCAAGAATCCTGCATGACCCAAGGCCGCGGGTTGTCAGCAGCAGGCCACATCCAAAGTGAGTTAGCTCATACAGCTGCAGGACGTCCTGGGGACGGTTGACCTAGATTGGGCTCATCTGGGGCAGCTCTTCTCCACGTCTGTCATCTCCCTGTGATGGGCTGGCTAATCCAAGGCAATTTTTTCTCCTGCCAAGGGTGGAGGATTAGGAAAGCAACTGGTAACTGGAAAGGCCTCTCGAGGCAGGAACACAGACTTGGCAACCATCACGTCTGCCAAATTCTGATTGCTGAAACAAGTCATGTGGCCAAGGCCAAAGTCAGAGGAGACAAAATATACTAGAAGGAAGAGCTACAAAGTCACATGGCCAAGGGCAGCCTCACTGGAGCAGGTGAAGCATTAATAATGAATAAATTACTAATGTCATTTATTACATAGCCCAAATAATCTCTGACTGGAGAGAAAAGACTAAGCACCATCTCACTCCAGTCCAGAAAGGTGAAAGATATATTCATTGGGTCTTGCAGCCCCTGTGAAAAAAACTGGATTTCCAGAGGCTTGGGAAATCTTCAGGTAACTGTAATGTGCAAGACTTAAAGAGGGATCAAGGTAGTGGCTGTGCTATTTAAAAGATGTACCGGTACCTTGGGCAAATGGAGTTTTCAACACCCACACCTCAGACACTGCCCTTTCCTTGTTTTCCTTTTGAATGAGGAAAAAGGTTTAAAATGAAAGAACTATAGAATATTAATTAATATTAATTAAATTAATATCCTATTAATTTAAACCTCCTCCCTGTTCCCAGGCCATTCATTTGGTAAACTAGCTCTACTAACTTACAACTCAACTTTCACATTCAGATGAGCTTAAATTTTTATGCAATGGTCTCATCTATTATGTTGGTTCATTCCCAATAAGCCCCATCTACGAGAAAGCCTGAGATTCATCACACCAGATGACGCTTCAACTGGCCTAATGAAGGTCACTTTACTGGTTCCAGATTGCTCAGGATCTTACTCATTTGCCTCTTCTCATGGGCCGCCCTGACTCCCTCATTTTTTCACCTCTCTGTGGCCCTGTATAACTGGATCACAGTGTTTCCCAGTACTGTTGCCCCGGGCCCATACCTGGCTGTCTTCCCATTTGCAGGTTTCAGTCCAGGCACACGCCTTATTGCGCTTCACAGGTGTGATTCTTTTACAAATTGAAGGCCACCCCTCCACCCTCAAAAAGACTGACTTGCTTTATTGCAACAGTTGCTTTCTGACAATGGTCTGGAATGGAACCTGCACTATCGGAACCTGCAAGATTAGGGAGGTATCCCTATTCTGGAGGGAGGGAGGGAGCATACAATAGCCAGAGTCAGGACACAAGTGGGGACACGGAATGTGACAACTGTGCTGTCACTCAGGCAAAGCTTCACACCCTCTAGGCAGCTCTGCCAATCAGCCAGAATGGACCCCAGGAAATTCTGGCCCCAAGTTCTTCTTGGAGTAGAAAGAAAAAGAAAAACATCCTGGGAATGGATGGGTGCGTACGTTGGCAGTGGAGTGATGGCTGCCCTCCCCCCTGACCTAAAAATAAGGCTATGTAGAATAAAGATGGGTGTTGCTGTTGCATTGCTTTTTCTGCATCTTTCATGCCAAACCTGTGTAACTGCTGCATAACCACTTCTCATACCCTTCATATCACCTTTTCAAAACCTACCGGTGGCTGTGCAATTTCTGTGCACTCATTTCTATAGCTTTAGGGGATGTGGATGTGAGCTCTTAGCGTCCAGCACTGCAGCTGTTAAGAATTGTGTCTAAGATCCCTGCACCGTTCTGTGTCAGAAGCCGCCTTGGGTCAGGTCTGTCAGAAATGGTGAGTGGTACCAATTATTTGCACGTGTGGTGTCAGAACGCCTCAGAAAAGGTGTTTTGTTTTGTTTTTTTTTGGCATTTGTCAAAGAACAAAAAGAATAGTGTCTTTTGTGTCCTCATCTTTGCAGGTGCGCTCCTGTGCTTGAAGAATCCTAGTTCATTTCTGCTGGGTACAGTTTGAACCCCCTTGAGAATGTACCGGGAAGAGTTGCTTCCTTATCTTCCCAATCTGTGGGTTGTACGGAAGGCCCCTAAGTACTTATCCCCGGGTGTCAAAGGCTGAACAAATGCTGAAAAGGGTCTTTCTGCATAATGTTATTCAATAGTTTGTCCCAGGAACAAATTTTATAAAATATTGGTTATTATGAGGTTTTAAGAGGGTTCATAGAAATAATATCACCAGATAATATTAGACTAGATTTGCTAAAGTTAACGTACTTTTATTAATGTGGGATTCTACATTTTCTGTGCATGTGTGTTTTTGTGTGACCTTTTAAAAACGCTCTTTAGCATAGCAAATATATTTATTAAAGATATGGATTTTTATCTTAATTCTCTAGCTGTAGGAAGTACTTTTCTAACTTTCTAATAACAAGAGTGACAACTTAACCAATCATTATGTGATAGGGACACTACTAATTCATAATTGCGTTATTTCCTTAACTCCTCAAAGCATGCTAAAATGTAGAGACTTATTTTTTTACACTTTGCAGAGGCATCAACTCCTATTTGGAAAGTTTGAGCCACTTTTCAAAAGTAGCAGGTAGGACCAAAAAGGGCCAGTTTTCAAAACCAGCGTCAGCTAATGACATAGGCCACTGTTAAAGAAACCGTGGTTTATTAATACCCAGACCTGGGTACAGGACACTTTGGAGCAAATATGAGTGTGGCTTATGCCTTTTTCAAATTATTTTTTCCCAGCCTAGTGGAAAACACGAGAAAAGAGAGTTGCTTTCACAGAGCACAAAACAAACCAAAACACCACCTTAAGTAAAAATGCAGGGAGAAAAAGTTTCCTTTGATTCCAATGATGTGACCACGCTGCTGCGTGTTCTAGACTTCTGTTACGACAGAAAGGCGGCATCAACTGTTGGCCAAAAAGAAACTATGTTGGGAGAATAATGTCATGGAAAGCCATCACTCATCCAGCGGTGGCAGCCAGGAAGAATGGCCGCTCCAGGAGCAAGCTGTCTGATTGGCTGGGGGATTATAATAGCTGCTAATGGGATTAAGGACAATACCTGAAAACAAAACCAAACAAAACACATTACACGAGAGCCAAGGCTGGGCTGTCAGCGCACGGGGATGCCGCCAACACTGGGTCTATTCATTCCACGGTGCACATGACAGAATTCAGCTCACACCACAGACGGCACACTTTAAACTCAAGCTTGATAGATCCTATTATTTAATCATGGGGTTTGTGAGCTTCAGGTCTCGTGCATGGAAATGGGCATTAAGGTGACCACGTTTCCGTGTGACAGAGCAAGGTATTGAATTTTAAAAATGGAGCAAAATGGTGACAATGTGTTGGCACCGTTCCTAGTTTCCCTTCTTGTATATCTCTGCTTTCTCAAAAATGACACATGCATTGACGGGTGGACTAAGCCAAATTGTGAGCTTACATTGTGGAGCATAAAAGAATGGGATGATACAAAGTGAATATAAAACATTCCAAGTCATCTGTGTTTGGGGGAATTTAATAATGGAAATGAAACAAGCCGGCACGGTCCCTGGAACCAAATGTGTCTTGAATCATACAGGGAAAACTTCCCTAAAAAAGCTGGTTTTAATTATTAAACTACTGCTCACACAGATGCTTTCTGGGTAGAATTGTACAAGTTTGCTTTCTTGTGTGATGCTGGAACCGGGTTATGAAATATGTATGTTTTATTTCATTATTTTGCCTTGGCATTAGTGGCTAACGACTTCTTAATTTCATAACCAGGGGCTTCTTCATTTCCTTTCCTCTCTTCTGGAATGTGGGGGAAGGTTTTTTATGCAGAGGCATGAATTCCGAGGAGCCATTTTGCTCCCATGAAGTTGACTTTTTGCCAGGTGTTGCGTTAGGTGTAGTCCGTGCTGGGGATTCTGCGGGTGTTACTGAAAATGACCTGCACAGGAAAACAATATTCTCAGTAAAGGCTGATTCAGGGGCTTGGGGAGCACTTTGTAACATGTGGGGGTGGGCTGGAGTTCTTTCTGCACCATTTCCAACCAAAACATCTCTACTAGGAGCTTTATAGCAACAGTGTTTAGGCCAAACCTTCTTAAGTCAGTATCTTAGCTTAGACATTAAAGAGCAATTACATCTACCTAATCATTTATTTCGTAACACTGCTTAAAAACTGCTTTTTTAAAAATGGGAAAGTTGATAAGGAAATGAGCAAGGAATATAAAATCTTGATAAGAAAATTTTAAAATAAGTAAGAGAGCTTGAATCAATCATGAAAATAGAAGCTTCCCTTTCTGCTTCTCTACCATTTTCTTTCTTTTTTACCCCCCTACCACTTAGTGTATGTCCTCTCAACATGACATATAAAGGGACCATCTGTTCTTTAGCTCTTCCTCCCCATCAGGGACTTTCAAATCCTTTCCTTTCATCATTCTCTCCCACCCTCAATTCTGTTTCCTTAATCCATCCAGTCAAGTAGAATTTTCCATTTGGACTGTATGCCTACAACTCATTTTATTTTTAAGTGCATTCTGTAAACTTTATTAACATATACAATGTATTTACCTAATACAGTTTTATAAATGTATGAAGGTGTGACATATATTCATCTAATGTATTTTTATACATTTGTAACTTTTAAAGTTTCAAAGACATATATATTCCTTTTATAATCAAAAGTAAGGGTGACCAACTGTCCTCATGAGCCTGACATTGCCCGATTTTAGTGTTGGGAAACACTTATCTGCGTCTTGAGAAAAACTAGTGCTGATTATATATTATTCTAGTATTATATTTTTTAATAGGTTGTATAGTTTTACAAGTAAAACATGACTAAACATGATATACAGGTCATTTACAAGTGGATAAAGTACTTTTATAGTGGGCTAAAGAGAGAGAGAAACATATCTTTTCTTTGGCCCCTAAAACCTATCATGCAGGTAACTTCTTTTCTTTTGGACTTTCATGCCTAACACAGCTTTTATGTAACTTGTGCTATAAAGACAATAGTTCAAACCTTTACCATCAAAACAACCAATAGTCAACATACATATCCAATTGGACTTTAATTTCCCTACTCTTATGGATGAAAAGATGTGGCGTGTGTCCTAACAATCTTAGAATGGAGGTAGCCCAGGGACAGCCTTGTAGAGCAAAGGACTGGAGGGTAGGCCCGTGCCAGCCTCCCCAGTCCTGGCTCCAGTGGCTCCCTGAGAAAGGATCCTGAGGCCAGCACCCGGAGATGGGGGAGGGGTGTCCCATTGGTGGCAGCTGCTGAGCCAGATTCATAGGCTGTCACTTGTTGGCTTCATTTGGCTCCACAAAGGTGATTTTTTAGCCTCAGAGTTCCATTCACATCCATATAAAGAGGATTTATCTAAAGCTGGCTTACATACATACAACACGGAAACGAAGTTTGTACCACCTATCATGGTATGAGTATACTGAAATGGTCAAACAGTATATGTCTTTTAAAAATCAACAAATTGAATAGAGACATCTTATTTGTCATGTCTCTACAGTGTAATTCAGAAGAAAAGGGAAAGCTTTACATCAAAACTTTGGGAGTAAAAAAGTTAAGGGCTACAATAACAGATTAAGGAAAATTTTATGTTTATGTGTCTTTACATTACATTTCATTAACAATAACCTTTGTTGAAAAGGACTTAAAAATATACATTGAATTTTACCACTTAATTTGAATTACTTTTAAGGATGATTATTAAGGATTATTAAAGATGCACCACATTTTAGTATTTCTTAGCCAATAGTTGTTTTTGAAAAATGTGGTGGAAGAAAACATTATGATGAATAGTTCACATTTTGCTGTCTCATGTAGAGAAGTCTTAGACCTCATTTAAGACATAGAAACATGAGTCATCTTTTATTGTTGTTGTTAATATATTCAGAAATAAAATTAGGGTTAGGGACACTGGTAGACATTAAGTAGATATTATGAAGTAGTTCTGATTTGGTATCCTAAGGAAAATATGAGGCCCTGGCTGGTGGCACAGTGGATAAGGCACCAGCCTGCGAATCCGAAGGTTGCTGGTTCAATTCCCAGCCAGGGCACATAACCAGGTTGCAAGCCAGGTCTCTAGCCAAGTCCATACCTGGAGGCAAGTGAAAGGCAACCATACATTGATGTCTCTCTCCCTCTCTGCCTCTCTCCCCACTCCTCTCTCTAAAAGTAATAAATAAAATCTTTAAAAAATAATGAGCCCCAAATCTCAGGGAAACCAACTGGGAAATCCATAGAGCTGGGCAATTCTGCTTCCTGTACTCTCTAGTTCTATTTCTAGTTCTCATTCTATAATGCTGAATAGCTACATGGTGATAATTTACTGACGGCAATAGAATACTTGTTTTTTAACCTACACAGAAATTTCAAAGTAATTGAGTTCATTTTACTTTCTTTATATTATCAAAAAACATGGCAATAATGAAAATATTAAAAAATGCAAAGATATATATATGTGCATAAATAGTAGGTACACACATACACACAAAAAGAGCAAGAGCAAAAGAATTCTTGAGCTTCCTATAGTTGAAATCAGCTACCAAGAACATTTTGCTAATTATCAGAAAGGTGAAAATAGAAGCCAGGCCTCCTGATCCCTATACCATAATGCTAATATTTATATAACAGTATAGATGCAAAACTTTACTCAGTATGACAGAAGTTAATTGAAATTAACAATTTATTTCCTCATAAGAACAGACTTTTATGCTATAGAGAAATTATATTCAGAAAGTCTAAATTCAACTTTTTGCAGGTGTGCATAGATTCTACTAAGCCATTGCAGGGTATAACCATTACTTTTTTCCAATATGTGGTTTGCAAACCATTAGTGTGTTGTGAGATCAATATAGTAAATTTCGGGGTGGAGCTTTTATAAAATGTTATAGACTAGACTAAAAAAAAAAAAAGTCTATTACTCATGGTGAGGACAAGTAAGTTTAATAAAACAATTGTTTAACTTTTATTTAAGTTATGCACATTTTATTTAAATATATAAATATATATGTGGTTGTAATGCAAAATACATTCTTTAGTCACAATTTAAAAAAAGGTTTTCATGCCATTGGTTATAGAAATTACCTAAGAAATTTAGGTGGTCAACTATGATCCAAAAATATTATGTGGAAACTTCCAGAAATAAGCAATTCATACTTTTCAAATTTTATTTTTAAACTGTACTTTCCTATTATCATTTACATCCCTCTTCCAATGCCCCCCATCACCACTCATTATCCATGCCCATGAGTGCTCCTCACCCCTCTCTTTTTTTGGTCAGTCATAGCTTTAAATCATGCACTGTCCTGACTAGTAAGATGCAGTCTCACACCATCCTGCTCCTCGCCCTTGACACTAGTCCCCTCTTGTCCAGCATCCCCTTGCTGTAGATGTTCCCCAACTATGGGTCACTCAATAGCCGGCTGGGTGATTGGATCCACTGCCTGGTATCATAGCACTTGTATTCAGCTCATCCTTATTTACTTAATAATGGCCCCAAAGTGGTGATCCTGGCAATCCAGATATGCCAAAAAGAAGCCATAAAGTGCTTTCTTTAAGTAGAAAGGGGAGTACAGTTTAATAATACATTTTAAGAGACATAGAGAAAGTAATAGATCTCATTCATGTAACTTTTCCTACAGAACGTTATAATTGATCTATTTTATTGTTACTGTTTTTAATCTCTTATTGTGCCTCATGTATAAATTAAACTTTATCATAGATATGTATGTATAGAAAAAACATAGTTATGCAGGGTTCGGTACTATCCACAATTCTAGGCATGTACTGCGGGTCTTCAGATGTATCCCTCATGGATAAAGGGGTACTACTGTTGTGTTAAAATGAGAGAAGGGTTCTGGGCATTTCCTCATGCTGGTGTTCAAGAGAGAGGAAGAAGGTTATGTTTCATACGATTCCTAGTACCAAACCCTGCATCTGGAGCTCATTAACAGTTCCTTTGCATATAGGTGAAATCCAGACAGATAATGGCTGCCCTCCTTGTTGCAAATACCAGGCTTCCCTCAGCCTACAGATAGTCCTCTTTGCCTCTGTACATCGAGGAGTATGTGATTGAAAGTCAACATGTGTGTGCACTGATGCAGCCAGTCCACAAATATTGACTCTTCAAGTAATCACCAGCATAGAAAGGATTAAAAACATCAAAATAAATGGGCATATTTTTAATAATCTATAACATAATAACAAGCAGAACTTGTATGCATGAATGAGCTATATAATGAAGTAATCTTTTAACATACAAAAAGTATGGCCTTCCACAAGTTCTGATTAAGCTGTTTTCAGCTAAGTCATACTGAAGTCTGAGCAGAAAGCCAAGGGTTGCACTTGAAGGCAGTCAGTCTACTGCTCTCAATAAATCCTGGATTCATTCAAGAGCTAAGCTTGCAAACTAAATCCTAAGTACTGCCTCTCAGAAGCAAAATCCAGATTCAAATGTCAAGTTCTGAGCTAGTGTACAGTTTCTTTTGAATGAGAAAAGCAGTATCAGTCAAGCTGCCTCCCAAATTTTATCTCCTAATTCTAGCCATTGAATAAATTTTGACCTGGGGACAGGAGAAATTATAACATGGGTACTGCTTTGGATTTTGATTGCATAAAAAATGAGTTAATTTCAGAAACATACTTTCAGCATATAAGACATGGGGAATGAAACCTCTTTCTGAAAATAGCTTCTAGATTTATCTGTGGTCACTTGTCTGAGTGCCATTTCTATATTGAAATTCAGCTTCCTAATTTTCTTCTCTGTAGGGAAAAAATGGTGTGTCAAATTTTATGATGCCATTAGCAGACTTTTTGATTGCTGGAGTAGCAACAACATAAATTGCCATGTCTGCAACAATCAAGACTGACCCTTAGAGATTATATATTTCTAAGTGTGGAATTATCTACACATACAGAGTGAAAATAGAATTGAGACATGTAACTTGATACATCAATCTAGAGAAGGTGTTCACTAATTCAACAAAGGAAACCTCATTTTCCAGAATGTGTTTAAATTTTGAAATTTCTCATTTTATTTTTAACTGGAACCTCTGTGTATTAGCTCCAAATATTACTTCATGAATGCGGTATTTTTCCATAAACCTCAACAAGAAATAATTAAAGTCTGAGGACCATTTAATAATTTAAGCATTGCCGCACATTTCAGCAATTTCTGTAAATAAGGAAGTGTTTGCCAGACTCTACATAAACTTAATTATCTGAACAACACCTGAAGTTCTACACAAAGAAAAAATAATACTGGTGGACAAAACAACAAGGGTAATCTTTAAAAAGATTTTATTTATTTATTTATTTTTAGGGAGAGGAGAAAGAAAGAGAGGGAGAAAAATACCAGCTGCCTCTTATATGTTCTCTGTTCAGGGACAGAATCTGACTTGCTATCCAGGTATGTGCCCTGACTGGGAATTGAACTGGTAACTTTTTGATTTATGGGATGATGCCCAAATAACTGGGCCTCTTCAGTCAGGACAACAATGGTAAAATGGAAGGCATTCTACTGAGTGAAGGAAGCCAGACTTAAAAGAGTAGCTAAGGTATGATTGCCTTTATTCATGAAATCTTAAAAGAGAAAACTAGAGTGACAGGAAGCAAATCCAAGTTTGCCAGGGTTGGGACTTCAGGGAGAAAATGATGACAAGGTGGCACCAGGAAATGTCTTAAGGATGATGAAAACAACCATGCTGCTGTGATGGTTATACTACTGAACACATCTGTCAATAGTCATTGCAAAAATAAACATCAGTGTTATTGAGAAGTCTGAGTTGAGTTGACCTTTGAAATTTTAATAAGTAATCACCTGTGGTAAATGTTACATATCTTTGTTTTTTAGAGGAAGAAACTAAGGTTAAAGTGAGTAGCCAGCAGAAGATCTCCCAGTGAACTGGATCTACCCTTGTATGGCCCCGAGAGTAGGAATTTTGCACAGTCAGGTAGGAACTTGCACCATATTCCTGTTACATTTATTGCTGTGCCTTGTATCGAGAAGGTAAGAGACGCAACTCAGATTTGCAATATGTTTGAAAATCAGTATTTGGAAGGCCAAGGAATGGCCACTTGATTGCATAGCCTTACTGCGTAGTGTTTTTGCACTTGGGATCTTCCATTTCTTTAGGAGAACCTGAACCAGAAAACCAAGTTTCCTGAATGGTGAAGATGGTATGTAAATGTATTAAACCTCTCTGCACTATTAAGCTATCAGGTACAATCTTTAGTTTTCAAATCAGAAGTAATTTATCCTAGGGGATTATAAATATTTTTTCTTGTTGGCGTTGAAATTCTAGGGCTCATGTCTTGCATAGAATTCCCTTGTTTTCTTGATGCATTCCCGGATGAAAGTACAGGAAATTGATATTAGTATGTTTTTTAAGTTGTTATATTTGGACCTTTTCCATTCACAGTTCCCTCCAATGGGTTTCCCCTAAGACTTGTCAACCCCTGAAAGTGGTACAGATAATCATTGCTTGTCCAGAGGTCTAGCCTTGACCTTTCTAATTTCCATTCTGTTCATAAACGGCCTTGTACCCCACCACAACTCTCTGAGAATGTGCAGATCATTCTGTCTGATGGTTCCTGCGCTGAATGATGTGAAGTGGTTACAGCATCATAACACAGCTTGGAACAGAGTCTTTACATGCCTTAGAGATGAACATGCTGGAAAAAATCAAGGATGAAGGGATTTTTCTAAGATGTTGATCATAAATCACATGAAAAGCATCAATACAAGATGCCTAGCATAGTAGCAGCTCAATAAATACTGTATAAATGAATAATTTAACTCAACTTTTCTCTTTTGAAACAATTGAAAAGCTGAAACTTACTGCTTATAGAGTCTGGAAACTCAGAGTTTTTTTTTTTTTTTCCTCACAAAATCCAAAGATATGTTCTAATTTTATATCATTTTCTACTGAATAGACAATTTTCCTCCTTGAACTGCCTCTGCATTTGGTACCCTGACATTACACAAAACTGCATTCTTTTCCAGTTTATGTTTTTCTGTATTTGATTTCTTCTCTCCTCCTACTAGCCCATCTGTCTAAGTTTCTCTGTGACTCTGTATTTACCAACGATGCTTTAAGTTCACTCACTCAAAAACTTCATAAATTTTCATAGTTCTAAATATTTCCTCTATGCTGATGACTCAAATATCATTTCCAGTTCTCTCTGTTCAATGAAGCACCAGTCCCAAGATTTAGAAATTTTGCTGCCAAATTTCTGATTCCAAAGAAAAACATTTTTCAAGCCTCCTAAGTCGTGTTTAGGGAATGGCACTGAGAATTTGAACCTGCCTCTTCAGTGCTCTGACCCGGCATGTCCTGGCATGTCCCCTGTCCCACCGAAGTCCCTGATTTATAATTACTTCTGCTTTCTCCAGGTCTATGTCTGCAGCATCACACAGCTCTTCTCTTTTTACAATGCCTCCCACTCTTCATTAAATATCCAAATCCAGTAAAACGCAGTCCAAGGAATAATTGGTTGGTTAAGTCAGGGAAAAGCAAAATAAGATAATGACAAAATCAAAACATGGGACAGAGAAAAGGAGAATTGGACTTGCATCTAACTGGGTGACCCCAGGAAAATAATGTCTACCCAGGCCTTAGTTTCAATAGAATGTGGTGTTCTGGGGGTGAAACTCTGACTTAACTCTGCAATTCTGTACATTTTCATCTGAATATATATTCCCTTAAAATGATTTGCCATTTTCTTAAAAAAAAACTCCATGTATAATCCTACTATTTTCCAAGTTTATCCAATCCACCATAAGGCATTAAGTTTTGCTAGTGGATATAGAAATACAATAATAGAACATTATTATGACATTCTTACTAATGAAAATTCACCTCCAACCAATCAAATTAAGAGAAAAAGAAAAGAACATTTATGATTGCCAAAGGAGAAAAAATTTGACCTTAGTGAAATTAGATATTTTATATTCATCATACAGAATATGTATTATTTAGATATGTTACTTAGGTAATATTATTGAGGTATCTAAATATGTTGTTTAGATAATTAGAGGAACAATAAAACTTAAAGCATAACAGAAGTAAAATTTTTCTTTTAGGAAGACTTAAAATAATAAATGCTATAGGGACATTTTTACTGTTTAATCCACATCAAACATGTGAGTCAAAGTTTTGTTGGCATGTCTGTAGCCACTGATTTGATGATCTCCAGAGAACTGTTGGGGACTTTGACAGGTTAATGAGTGACTATTCCATCTACTGTCAGGCTATGTCCCTGGATTTGATTGGTCAATATATATACCCTCTTAGCTCTTCTGGTGGTTGAAAAAAATCCTAAGGGTAGAAAAAGGCCCAATTTTATGAAACTTGGCATACACAGAGCAGGGCCTTTTCTCAGGGAGAAGGGAGTGGCTGGCTGTCTTCTTGGGGAAGGGATTTTTTCCCCTGAAACCACCCCAGGCTTACTGCTTACTGTGGTCAGGTGACTGTTGCTATGCATACGTATTTATCCTCCCTTTGCACAATAAGGGTCTTGTCTCTGCAAAGGAGAGCCACAATGAGAACTGCCTGCATGTATCTACCTGCATGGGATGAAGGGAAGAGAGAATGAAGGAGAGGGCATGTGTGTGTGTATTACGACACTATGCAAATAGAGATAGAAATGAATTGGCCGGTGGTAAACTTGTTAGAGCATCAAGTCATAACTGTCAATGAGCTCCAAGGCTTGGACAATTTTGAACGTAACAGTGAGAAGGATAGTAAGTTTATCTTTGAAAGATAACATCCGTATTTTCCCCTAAAGATTCAGAAAAATATCCAGAGAGAAATGTGTTACCTGCCCGTGAATAAAGAACTCACTGATTTCAATATCAGCAATTAGAGAACTCAAAAATGAGATCCTATACTAATTTAAGAGTCTTAGTCATTCCCAAACTGAGCTGTCCTGTGTTATGAGTGTGGTGAGCAACCTCAGGTGACTGAGTTGTAAGGAGGAAATGGTTTTCCTTTTCTCAGTAACTGCCCACGTCTACACAGTGGTGAATTCTTGCTGGCTAGAAGCCATGTTTATTAATAATTCTTTAACCCAGTCACATTATTTTTAGCCACTTTTCAGTTTTTCAGTTTCTTCTTGGTCTGTATGACTCATCCTTATTCATTTTGAAACTTCATTTAATATAGAAAAAATCCTTTCTTCGAGTTAAACATGAGCTCAAGTTGTAACGGCTACCGGATGGGGTGGGACTGATGGTGCCTTCTCACTTCTTCCCATTCCCCTTTCTTGACTCCAGCTTCTCGGGTATTAGTGAGCAGAAGAGGAGAGGGGAAGCCCAGATCCTTCCTTACCTCCTGGCAGCTGTGGCCCTCCTCCCTGCCCAACCCTTCTGCACCCACTGACCCCTGCCCCCAGGTCCATAGGCTCAGTGTGAAGAGGTGAGGGCTCCTTGGCAGGCAGCCCCCTGAAAGTTGAGCTGGGCCCTTCCCAGGAGGTGGGCCGGCTCCAGCAGCCCTTCCACAGCAAGACTGCAGCCCCCAGCTGCATGCCCCAGAGGGTTTCTGTGAGCATTTCCTGTACTGCTTGGGCAGCGGGCATTCCTCAGGGAGGAGTGGGGTAGGCCTTGCCCTGGTGGGGTGCCAGGCCTTCTCACCATGATCTCTGCAGTTTGCTCTGCTGTTCTGTGAATGCAGCCAGCAGATTTTCAAGAATGCAAAACCTTCTTTTACCAACTTTCCCTTGGGGAAAATAAAGCAGTCCCCAGTTTCCCAAAGAATGGGGTTACATCTTTGTATTGACAGCATGGTAAGAATAAGGAAGTTTTGGTTTCACTCAGGCAGATAGACCTTCTAAGGCTGACAAACATGCCATTTTTCTTATTTGAGTTTATGAAGTTCCCATAACTTGATATAAGACAATTTGTAGCCCTTGGCATCTTAGCATTTTTTAGCCAAGAAAGGTAGAGCTATGCACTTCCGCCAAGACAATCGGATTTGATCAGGAAGCAGGTGGTTTTTATAATAATGCCAGAGGCCTGACAACTCTACCTTTTAACCCTTCCTGTTTGTAGTGATGATTTCAGGCAGTGGTACTGTTTGATTTTTCAGTCTCTCTTTTTAAAGTTCAGTCTGGATTCCTAAGGGAGAAAAAAAATACCATGTGTGTCTTGAAGCAGGATGGCATTAAATTTCTTCCTGCCATCCCCTTGTTTGGTTTAGCTATTGACACTCCACGCTGCTGGGAGCTGCCCTGGTTGTCCTGGGAGGCTTGCTGTGGGGTTTCATCTCTAACTTCATGAGAAGCATCTGCAAATAATCAAGACGCAGAAAGACACTCAGAGTGGGAGCAGCCTTTGGGATTTGGTTTTACTGCATCTTCCTGTGAGCCACATTTCTTTGTTTACACACATTCCCGCTCAGCAGGCCAACTTCCTGTCATAAAGCGCATACCAAATCTGAGCATTTAGAAAACAGCGTGGTTCAACTCCTCTCGCCCTGGAAACAGACTTCAAGCAATTATGATTTTTAAAGGCTGTGTCATAAATCACAGCACTTCTCATTTTCAAAATTCAAATTTTTCCCCCTAAATCACACACAGTCACACAGAGAAACACATAGAAACACGCATGCATACAAAAAGGGAAATTAGTGCTATTTTCACCAAAAATATCTGTCAGTATTGACCTTATTGAGAGACTCCAAAGTGACATGGCACAATGGCTGAGAAGGAAAGGAACTTACTTTTCAGTGACAAATCCTGAGAGAGGACACAATGTGATCAACCCTATAGGGAATACACACATTTGAACAATACAGGTACCTCAAATGATTCAGTGTCATGGTTCCTTTGGCTCCTTCAGTGATGTTCTACTATTTAGATCTATATTTTTCTTCTTTATCAAATAGATCCTTTCAGCCCTGGCTGGTGTGTCTCAATGGATTGAGCATCGGCCTGAGAATCCAAGTGTCACTGGTTCACTTCCTAGTCAGGGCACATACCCAGGATGCAAGCCAGCTTTCCAGCCAGGTCCCCAGCTGGAGGCAGGTGACAGGTAACCATATATCTATGTTTCTCCCCCTTTCTTTCTCCCTCCCTCCCTCCCTTCCTCTCTTTCTAAAAATAATGAATGAGTTCTTAAAAAAAATTTTTTTTTTCTACCAAAAGATCCTTTTATCCTCTTATCTCGATATTTCATTCTCTCTCTCAATAAACCTTAGTTTGCTTTCCCAGGTGATACCTGTTGTTAGTGTGTACTCAAAATACATAGTTACACCCCTCTTTTTGTAGTCTACTGCTCTCCAAGTCATAAGTCATGAAGCTCAGTTTTAAGTCTTTACTGGATCTAATGAAGACTTCATTAGATCAGGCATCTACCACCCAGAAGTCATTCTTTCCATGGTCACCAATGACTTCCTTATTGGTAAATCAAAAAGCAATGGGCAGCTTTCACTGTGCATTGATTTATACTTGCCCTGAATTTGCCTCCTTTGACAGCATCCTCCTTGAAACTTTATCCTCCCTTGGTTTTTGTGACATTATTGTTTCTGTGTTAATCACCAGCGTGGGCTCCCTTTATCGCCGCGTACTTTGAATCTTGGGCTTTTCTCAGGCACCATGTTTAGATGTAGTGATTCCTAATCCACACAGGCTCTATCACTGAATCAGTTGTGCAAGTGATAGTGGCAATTCCCAAACTGATGGGCCAGCCTGTGGTTGTCCCTCACTTATTGCCTTTTAGTGATCAATTCCTATCAATCCTGCCTATGAATCTCACTTGAAATCTATAGTATATTTCCACCCTCAGTCTTCTTTTTAAATAATTTTATTTATTATTTTCAGAGAGAGGGGAAGGGAGAAAGGGAGAGAGGGAGAGAGACATCAATTTATGGTTACCTTTCACCTGCCTCTACCTATGGACCTGGCTGGAGACCTGGCTTGCAACCTGGTTATGTGCCCTGGCTGGGAATGGAACCAGCGACCTGTGGGTTCGCAGGCTGGCGCCTGATCCACTGAGCTACCAGCCAGGGCTCCACCCTCAGTCTTAACAACAATATGATATAGAAGGTTCCAGACTCAGACACCCTATGTGTGAAGGCTGCTTCTGTCTCCCACTCACTCGCTGTCTATCTGTGGGTAAGTTATTGATTGAACCCCTCTCTGCCTCAGCTTCCACACCAGGCTCTACTGATGTTATTGCTATCAGTGTTGTAGTTCAAGTCATCATTAGTCATTAAAATCTTAGTAGTTTTCATCATCACCTAATGGTTCCTCCCACCCCACCTTTTTGGCTCCCTCAAAATTAATCCAGCAAACAGATTGAGCTTCTTAAAGTATTTGCATCTTTTCTGTGCCTGCTTTTCTAGGCAGCTTTCTTTCATTTCGGGTGTAATGCTGATGAACCACACACTATGTGACATGGTCCCCTTCAATATTTTGTGCCAAACCTGTTGGCACACAGCACGGAGGACAACAGATGCCTCCTCCAACTTTCAACAGCAACTGAGATGCCACATAGCCAACTTCTCAGGGATTGAATTGTTTCATTGGGAATTGAACCAGTGACACTTGGGTTCGCAGGCCAGTGCTCAGTCCACTGAGCCATACCAGCCAGGGCTGAAAGGATCTACTTGATAAAGAAGAAAAACATAGATCTAAATAGTAGAAAATAACTGTGGCAAAAGTTCAGCTTGTATTTCTTAAAGCAGCATTCTAACAAACAGGCAAGGTGAAAACGAGATTTCATAATTTTTGTGGGTACAGCCATATCATAGATTCAGGCAACAAATCTAAAATGCAAATATGAGTACACAACTTCTATGCGTGGCCACCCACCATTTATATGGTCTATTTGTCCAACCCTGGGATTGTCAACTGGCGTGTTACAAGACTTTTTAAGACATGCAATACCTGTCTGTTTCATCAGGGGCACTGACCTCTTTTCTCTTGAGACTGTCAAAATATATATACATATATATCAACGGCCGACACAGAAACAGTTGCCTGGTGTGGATGAATCAAAATTATACCTTTAAAAAAACTTTTTTTTTTTTTCCTTTTTAAAATTTTTGTCAGATTGGCAAAAGATCTAGTTTTTGGCATGCCACAGAATTTTAGTAATTAGTTTATCTGTGCCATGAGATGAGAAAGGTTGAAAATTGCTGCTGTAACCTCCTTTACATTTTGTTCCCAGTGTTTCATTTTCTCTGTCATGCCTCACGGTGCTGAAAAGCAATATCCGCAGACATGTAAATAAACTGATTGTGTTCAAGAGCGATAGCGTGGATGGTGGAAGTAATTAAGTACGGAGGTAAATTTTCCTGCTAAACCAAAATTGATTTTTTCTGTAGTCCTGAAACTTAAATACTCCTCTTTGCAAAATGATACTTAAGTACACAACCACAATAACAAAAGGAGCCTGTATGCATTACACTAGTGTGAGTTCTAAAACTCAGGCAGTGAGGATAATCAAGAATTAGTGCCCTAAGTGTTATCAGAAATATGGAGAAAACAACTAATGAAATTATAACAGTCTTTGGGGACATTGCGATATGCATGGATACCTCACCACGTAGTTTCTGAATATTTTAAAGGGCATAGAAATCATATTTTTCCTGCTCATTTTGGGCAACTTTTACAGTGTAATTTTTACTTAAAGTAACATGATTACAGTTCAAAATAATATCGTATATACTCATCACTTTATATATGATAAAAACAGAAAGATACAGTGACTTTAAAAAAAATCCTGTACCTGGAGGAGTAAAACACATCTAAACCAACTCCTATATTCTTTTATTTTAACAGTTATTGATGTTCTTCTTGTTATTGGACTTGACATGAAACACTTGGGGCTGTTTTATAAAATAAAATAATATAATATTTAAGGTATCATTCTAGAATCCCCTGTCCAATTTTTCAAGTGAATTAAAATAAAAGACTCTGGCTAGTATCAATATTGTTAGGTATTGAAAAAAATACATAAAAGATTTACCAAGATTGGCCTTGTCATTATTTAGTTTACTTTTAAATGTTACTTAAGGCTGCTTCTCAGTGAATCATGATTTCTGAGGTGATCCTACCACACATTTATTTTCTAGGATGCATATGAAATTGATTATTAACAAATCTGTACATGACAGTGTTTTGAGAATTTTAGGAACTATTTAAACTTTATCAAATTATTTACACAACATTTTATTTAAATAAATCTTTTGTGTACTTAGTACCTAGCAAGCCTCAGAGATCCATGAGATGCCATTTGGCAAAGATAAAACTGGAAAAAAAAAAAAACAAAAAACCCAACCTTCCTTGTTTTTCCTAGTGTTATTTCAACAGAGTGCCAGGTGCTCTGGTGTGTGAGACTGTGTCCATGGGGCTAATGGCAGGAGAGCCAGGATCCCAGCACCTTGTGTTAAGTGTGTCAGGCAGGAGAGCCACTCAGACTTGCACCGGGAACTGTCCCCAGAACTGCTCCTAAATTTGCTCTGTGGGAGGCAGATAAGCGGTCCCTCAGGTAAGGGAGACGCAGACAATAAAGCGTTCCAGATGGCGAGCAACACCTTAATTGCGTTTGAACGTGAACTGGAAGTCAGTGCAATCCTCTGCTGCAGCAGGAAACTCCTGGATCCTAAGTGTGCGTGCGACTGTAGTCTGTTCCCTTAGAAAAAACTCACAATAGATGCCAACATCATATTAATAATATTTGATCATCTTTAATGTTTCCAAAGGCTTAATTTCAAACAATCCACATGTATGTGGCCTATAGTATCTTCCTAAGTGTTTCTTGGAGTTTTATGCTGCCACTGGGCTGGGGTTTATCCAGACTTAATGAAAAAGATATTGTACATAAGAATGGCTACATATTGGAACTTTTTCTCACTTGAACATATGCCATCCAAGCTGCCTTTGCTGGATATTCCACTAGTTTACAGGATGCACTTAATCGGTAAGATTTTGTTTTGTTGGGTTCGAGGTCATTCTTATCAATTAGACTGTAAGCTCTTTGAAGTCAGGTTCTGTGCCTGCCTAGGTTTATTACTAAATAATCAGGAACCAGTTCAGTCTCTGGAATTGGAAGGACCTAATAGCTACCAGTAGAATAAATTAATACTCTTTTAAAGATTTTTAGAAGATTTTATTAATTGTTTTTAGAGAGAGGGGAAAGGAGAGAAGCAGAGGGAGAGGGATGTCAGTGTATGGTTGCCTTTCACCTGCCTCCAGCTACAGACCTGGCTGGAGACCTGGCTTGCAACCTGGTTATGTGCCCTGGCTGGGAATCGAACCAGCAACACTTGAGCTCTCAGGCCTGTGTTCAATCCAATGGGCCATGCCAGTCAGGGCTATAAATTAACACTCTTTTAATACACTATTGTTTGAAAAAGCATGGAGATGAAGATAATGTCATTTGATTAGATCCCAGTGCATACAGTATCATGATGAAGTATACAAAATGCACATTTACTTTTAACATATAAATAATACTAAACCAAGGATTCCTTTATGAAAACCTCTTTGTGTTATGAAGAGCAACACAAAAACCAAAGCTATTTGGTACTAAATATAAATTGGTAGGAAAATGGAACATTTAAAAACATAAAAATAGTTAGAATTAGAATTTCAAATATCAGTAATACTTTCCCAGAATCTATTCTGCTATCCTTTGTAAACAGAAAAAAATAATGTATGATAGAAAATTATATGGTTGGTTATGTGCTTTGTACAAAATAATAGCAATTACACACAACTGTTACTGGTTTACATACTTTTCCCTTGTCTGGATCGTGTTGTGACAAATAACTGGTTTGTTAAATGACTGACTAGGGAAATGGACAAAATTTGCATCCACAGAGTATAGGAAAATCAGCAGACCTCCACAAGCATTAAATGCATGGCTTCATAGTGTAGCTCAAGGCTGATCCCAAAGGAGCAAAGCAGCCAGGATTTGGGGTCTGTTTCTTTTCTCTCACAACATCCTTTATAACTCGTCACTGCACTCTGCTTTTTCCTAGCATCGCAGCTCGGAATTCCCACAGCTTTCTGGTTGTACAGCTAATGTAAACTCCAAATCAAAATCAACTCCTTACTATAAGCATATGCTCACAACCACCTTCCCATGTAGGAAGGACTTGATTTCTCTTTCGATTACAAATGCAGCTTTTGGTTATTTTTTCTTTAGCCCACCCAGGAACTTAATTTTAATGTAAAAACTCAACATTTTATATAGAATATAAATGAAAAGTATTTCTGTCATCTTCGATAAACCTATTGCTACTATTACTCCTGCCTCTTCTGCCATCACTTTTATTTTTCTTCTTTGGCGGAAAGCAATATTCTTGATTTCAGAGTGTTCCTTTATTTCATCTGTACAGCACATAAAACTTGCAAGTGTTTCATTAACAAGTAAGTCATTCAACTCATCCACGTGCTTCTTTGTTAGCATTCAGCATTTAAAACGCTTATATGCAGTTGTTGATTAATAATTATCCTGTAACTATCTGTTAAAAACTCATAAAAGTTCACTTTCTGAAAAAGTGCATATATATTTACATACATATACAAATATAAGTATACACGCATATGTGTGTGATTATATGATGCATATGTATATATATACATATGTGCGTGTTTGTGAGAGAGAGAGAAACAATACGATGGAAAATATATGTCATGTATCACTCAAAATTACCAAAATAGATATGCTATGGACGGCATGCATGTGACAGTTTGTTCATAGATGGTACCTTTGAGAATAAAGGTATCTCTCACTTCAAAACAGTCCTATTGAATCTAGGAGTAAAATACAAATGAAATGTACTGAATTAATGTTAAATAATATTACAAAAATAATGCATGTCACAAAATGAGCATCACCACAGTGTTTTTGGAAAATGGTCAGAAAATAACATTAAATTTCAATGTTGGTGCTAGAAAAACCCTTGGGTTATTGATAGCCAGTCACTCCGTACTTTGACCTAAATCATTAGTAAATCATAACCAAAAGCAATTTAAACCATAAACTTTGGTGTCATAAGAGTTTACTGTCATAATACTTAGTTGTCAAAGAAGGGGATAGAGAAATAGTGTGATGGAGAGAAAATTAATAGAGAAATAATTTCCAGAGGAACTTTATTTTTATCTTTAATGAAATACTTGTAAGTTTACTGTATTGAAAACAAAAGTTACAGAACCCCTCTCCAAAATGAAAATAAAATCTGAGCTTTTGGTAGAAAACAACTCTTCTTTAAACTCTCATTCCATGTAAAATACTTGTTAGGCAGGAAAACACTCCCTATATTATTATATATCATAAATTTAAATAACTTTTGGATATCAGAATTTTATTTTGATGAGGTAAGAGGATGTGAGACTATTTTCAAATTGCTGACTGTGTTGTAAGTTAGGGTATTTCTTAGATCTAAATATCAGATGGCTCAAGGTAATCTAACTTTACAAGAGAAATTCAATAAATAAGTTTTTATTTATAAAGCTAGGACAATCTCATATAATCATCCTCATGATATCATGACTATCAATTTGTGATATAATTCCTTATACTTGGTTAGAATTTTGCACATCTTGTTTTCACTGGTAACTGTTTCTCTTTTTTATCATACAAAAAATGTCTAATGATATAATTCTAGCTGTGTTGGGGAGTACTGGGCTTCCTAATACTCTTGTAGGTTATTTATATGTATTTTTTAATGTGTTTGACTCCAAAAAAGTTATTATCCTGCCCAGTTTAAAAAGAAAAAATCATTCCTTTACTACTCTTAAAGAAATTGAAGAAATTCTTGGTGCTTTAGGAAATTGAGGAAATTCTCCACCTTAATTTGGGGTGAGCTTGCTACTCTCCATCTTCCAAGGGTCTGTGATTTCTTCTCCCCAATTTTTACAGAAGCCACTTCACATCCCAGAGCAAAAAAAACAAACAAAAAACCCCAACTCTTTGAGCCCTATTGTACCAAATGTCTTAAAATGACTGCACCCCTCCATTTCTTCCCAATACTTAAGACTATTACTAAATTCTGGCAATTTAATCCTTTTTTTTTTTTTTTTTTTTTTTTTTTTTGCAGCATGTATTATAGGTCTCTATTAACATTGGAAAAAAAAAACAAACAAACAAACAATAACTTTACTCTGGGAAGACAGAACCATGAGATCTATTTTTCTGTCCAAGGTTGGTACTGGCTAGAGAGGGCACCATTTAACCTAAATGAGCTTTGACTTAGAAACACAATTTTAGGGTTTGTTCTCTATGATACAAGGCAAGATCTCCCCATCTGAGTACATAGCATCCCCTTTCAATAGAATATTAATAGACAGTGTTTGTAAAAAAGGATATATTTCAAAACATATTTTTGGAAGGATAGGTTAAAATAGTTAAACCAGGGTCTTGAATGCTGATCTTGGAGTCTTCAGAGGTAAATAAACCTACGAAATGTATTGAACTCTATGGGAAGTTCCAGGTTAACCCACGCTCCACTGCTGTGAGTCAGCATTGAAGGCAACTGTCTCTACCCTAAAGGAGAGCTGTTTAGATTCAACCATGTTATCTAAGAGTAACGTTTTCAAAGAAAAGGAGTGCACAGGGGCATAATCATTATTCTCTCTTTTCCTCTTATAAAGTCTTTAACAGTTCCTCCAAAGTGCTTCATTGCATGGGGAATACTAATTCTGCCTATTTTCCAACCTAAAAAGGGGGCATGTAGGCAGCCCTAAGAACTGGAACCGGAAAATGGCTTTCTCTTCCTCTGTCTCCAGGCAGAGGAGTGATTAACTCTGATGCTTGATTCTACACTCCATGGCCCAACCTAGCTTACTTTTTCATTAGGATTTCAGAAAACATGAATTGTTATTCTGAATATCCCCTGCCTTTAAATATTCCCCTTACAGGCCTTATGAGTTTAATTGTTTGGACTAAGGGTAGAATTCAAGTGTTGTGGGTACTGTTAGCCAAAATCACCTTATCATTTTTTGAAATCACACCTCTGCAATATTACTTTAGCATATAACATTGTTTAATTTCATAGTTTTTGATTTTTCATTTGAACCGGAATAGTGGTGAATTTGGTAGAGTTGAAAATGTTGGCTTCACTACTTTTGAGATGGACTCCATTTCTTTTCTTAACCTCTTTGAGCCTCAACATCCTAGCATATAAGTAGAATTAATAACTACCTCTCAATGTTATTTCGGGTAATGACTGAAGTGATATATGTAAAGTCATTAGATATAGTATGTGGCTTGCCATAAATACCAGGTACATTTTTATAGCTACAAATAGCTCCTCTTAAAATGTCCTCACCATGAAGCACCATTCAAATCATGTCATCCCTCTGCTTCATACCATCCAATCAGCTTTAGAATAGACTCCAAACTTCCTTAAAGTCACCTATACGGTCATCCCCTTCCTACCTGGCTCCTATTTGTGTTACTTATTACTTTTTATATTTCTTTGGTCCCACCAGCCTTTAATCTATTACTTTAACACACCAAGCATGCTCTACTTATTTGTATTTTCTGTTTATGTGAAGAAATTTCATCTGTAAATTTTTTTATTTAGTTGAGTTTTTCCTGCCACTTAGGTCTTAGTCCAAATGTCACCTTTTCTGAACATATAAAATACACTTTTATTTTTAATGATATTTCCCACTAGTTGAAACTCTCTGACATGTTTCTTTATTTGGTTTTGCCTAGCTTCACCATTAGAATGGTACAGGGACCCTCTTCTATTATGTTCAACACTATATTCAAAGTTCTTTGATAGTGCTTGAAACAGGTAAATGCTCAACCAATTTGTGTCTGATAAAATAAATGGAGTAGACTGTGGCCATTGTAAGTGATTCTGCTGTGAGTTTGGCTGGCACCAGAAGTTGTGGATATTCCTGTATCTGGTGCCAGAGGGAGATGCCTGCAGTGTAGCTGAGAGAGCTAGATAGTTAATCAGCAAGGAATCTTAGCCCTTCCTTCTAATGATTCTTTCATAATCCATGTGATCGTTCAGAAAAGGAAGAGGGTAACATTGGGATGTTATATATTTGATGCATCAATATATATTCATAACTGGCAGTGTCAAGAAATCAGAAAACCACCATTATACTCTTGTATACTGACATCATGTGTTTTCCTCAGACCTGGAAACATGCATCAAAGGGACACTTTTGGTGTTTAATCAAAGATGCGTGGGAGAATGGTTCCAAGAGTCTTTGTAGATAGACTTAGGTATCAAAAATAGCCCAGGGCTCCTAGCACTCAGCTCTTGGTTTCCAATAAAATAAAAGGATCTAGGTCTACTGGGAACAATGACTAAGTTGAGGGCTGGGTCAAAGAACCTACGAGAGAACCTAGAGCATCTCACAGTGCCCAGAAGTAAAGAAGGGTGCCAACAACAATAACAACAACAACCACCACCCTGACAATGGTAAGTATATACCAAAGGTACACAGGTGCCACCTGGAAGAGTTTTCAACTGCCAAAGAAGACTTGGAGCCACAAAATAACATGATATTGCATTACAGACCAAAGTATAAAATGAATTTCCATGAACCTATACTAATATAAAGAATTCAATACATAAATGAGGGAAAAGGGACAAATCTCCCTTGCAGAAGAATTCCAAGTAATTAATATAGGTACTTGACTCTTAAGTACATGGAGCGTTAACTGCCACCTCTTCCTTCTAATGAGTGCAGAATGGAAAGAAGAAAAGAATAACGTAACAGGTAGAGAATACTAACAAATGCTAACTTCAGTCAGGTGATCAAGCTTGATATCAATACCAGTGAATTATAAATTATATATATATTATATATATAAATTATATATATAAATACTAAATTATATTATAGTATTTAGCCTTAATAAGCTGTAATGAAAATGGCATTTGCCTCTGTGGTATTCCTTCACAAAAGTCATAACCTCAGTCTCATCATGAGAAAAAATATCAGACAAATCCAATTGATGAACATTCTATGATACCTGCCTGATACTCCACAAAAATACCAAGGTTATTGGAAACAAGAAAAGTCTGAGAAATAGTCTTAGTCAAGTGGAGCCTGAAGAGACTTGATAACTAGAGGGATAGTGGTGTCTTGGATGGGATCTTGGAAAAAGGAAAAGACAGCAGGTAAAAACTAAATAAATGTAAATAAAGTGTGGGCTTTAGTTAATAATTTATCAATGTTGGTTATTAGTTATTATAACTGTACTGCACTAATGTAACTTGTTAACAATAGGGGCAACAGGATATTCAGTATATAGAAAAGCTATATGTTACCTTTGAAATCATTCTATAAATCTAAATCCATTCTAAAGTAAAATTTTTAAAAATTCAGGGTAACTACCCATGCTTAACTTTATAGAAGTAACTGGTGAGTATCCTGAGAGTGCCAGGTCAAATATTTCAAAAGCTTATTTAGACTTCTACAGTTGTTGATATATCAACTTGCATTTATGTTTTACATGTAGAAAGAAATGTTTTCTGTACAAACAAATTAATGAAAAAAGCACTATTTTAATTTTTTTCATTTTTCTACAAAAATTACTTTTTAGATATTTTATGACCTTTGAGAGGAAAATAAATAAATAAAAGCTAGACTTATCAGGTTTAAATCAATCAGAGGAAGAAATCCCTAGGTAATAATCTTATTTTAGTTAAATTTAAAACAAAATGATAACAGCAGACTTTTATGTACTTGTTTCCATCATACAAATCAAAAGCTTTTTAGGGACATTACCTCATTCCTTCCAACATCATTTTGCTGATTATAGTTATAAAAAGGTACTTTTTAAATATTAAGGATCGTTTTCTAAAAATTTGGATTGTAACAAATATTGTTTAATTTAGTCATTTCTAAGCCTGAATCATCCAACTTCCATTGGGATGCATAACAATTTTTAGGCTAGGAAGATATTTATATAAAATTACTTAAGGAAACCAGCTGCTCTTGTCTCTGTTCTAAGAATCCTGAGATATATATACCAGATAAAAGGGCAGGAACTTATGCTTATAAAGTGTATCATATTTAAATAAAGACATGTTTTTTTATTTTTTAAATACTTTTTTAAAAGATCTTATTTCATTATTTTTTAGAAAGAGGGGAAGGGAGAGAGGCAGAGAGGGAGAGAGACATCAATGTATGGTTGTGTTTCACCTGCCTCCAGCCACAGACCTGGCTGGAGACCTGGTTTGCAACTTGATTATGTGCCCTGGCTAGGGAATCGAACCTGCGACCTTTGGGTTTGCAGGCTGGCGCCTTAACCACTGTGCTACCAGCCAGGCATAAGATATGTTTTTTTTAATTGGCAAAATGTCAAAAATGATAGTGGTATATTGGTACTCTCCTATATCACTGATGATAATGTTTAATAATGTTGATTGATTTCTTTTTTGGAAAACAATTAGAAACTCTCTTATTTCACTTGGCAAGTTATCTCATAGCTTAAAATATATCATAATGAAGAAATTAAAAATATTCAAAGAGGGTAAAAACCTACAATGCCAGAAAATGAGATTTAATATAGTCTGCATTTTGAAGTTAAAAAATAATGAAACAATTTAAAATACACAAAAATAAGGACCTGGATTAGAAATATTAAATTACTAGGGAGATTTACTATAGTCATTAAAACACTTATAAAAAATATATAATTTAATGCTTTAATAAAAAGCCAGTATAAATAATGTATATTCTCAAAAAATATTAGCTTAATACTGATTACTCCATAAAGCTTTTGAGAACTATTTTCCAAAATTCAATTGATCTTTATCTTAGGTAAAGCATTTTATTGGTTTTACTTACATACTTAATATTGTAACTAATTCAGTTTGGTGGAAGTGTGAAAAGAAATGTTCAAATTGACCATCCCCTAAAGCTACGGTAAGGCTTTTCTAGTATTATAATGGTTACTGAATAACATGACATCAACATTTTTCCAGGCCCAAATCACATCAGTCACGTGCCACTGAGTAAAATTTGAGGAGCTTAAGTGATTATTCATATGTTGAATTGGACTAAAAAAAAAAAAGTCTTGAAAGAGAAACTCTGGCTCTGCGTTTAGGTATTTTGTTAGTTCCAGGCCTGTGAAGGAGATCAGAGTAAGCTTCTTGGGTTTTCATGAAAGTTTGCAAACTCAACTACTCATCTGGTTTCTAAAGCATATGCTTTACCATTAAACTGACCATATACAAGATTAATTAATGCACCAGACAGGATTTGGTCCCTATGATCTACATACCTTGCTGTCATACCTGTGACTATGTTATCTTTGATGACAAAGGGAATTTCTAGATAGAATTAGTGACCCTAGGCTCTCTGTGGGAACCATGAAATCACATGTGCCTTTATAATGGAAAGATGTTCATATAGATTTAATTTTTTTTTCCTTTTAACAGTCATTTGAAGTGGGTAACATGTATGCCAGATAGCTCCAATTTGTTCCTTCATACCTACTTTCTACTCTCCTCTACACTAAAAAAAAGTGGTGGAAGAGGAAGGCAGAAGAGCCAATGAGAGTGATATGAGGCCTTTTTTGAAAATATCCAGCCAATGTCAGTATAATTAACATGTATAATTTACATGGCCGATACTTTCTGGGCAGACCTCTTAGCCGAAAAGGAGACAGGAAAGAAAGGGGTAGAAGACAGACCACAAATGTCTAAAGACAAGGCCATGAGCAAAGGACTGTGTGGCAACTTCTAGAAGCTGAGTACAGGCCACATTGAGAGGCATGGAGCTGGATTTGCCAATAACCTGCAGAAGCCAGAAGACAGACTGTCACCTACAACCCTAGGAGGCACAGCCCTGCTGACACCTAGATTTTGTCCTTGTGAGACTAAGCAGAGGAATTAGCCCAGCCTAGCCAAGGAATGCTCTGGATATAAGAAGTCAGAAGAATGTACTGTCTGTCTAATTGCTCATATCCTCTTTTTCCATTAGTATCCAAGAAGCAGCAACAGCTTCCTGCAGGGCACGGAGAAAGAAGGGAGGTTAAGAAGAGGAGGAGGAGGAGGAAGGAGGAGAATGAGAATAGGAATGTATGAAAAAGGGATGGAAAAGGAACTCATCCTTAGTTTTAAACCACTGCTTCATGTCCAAGTCAAGACTTTGGACGTTAGCTCCTGAGTCCATGTGAAAGGAATGATCCCTTTTCTATTTACACTGTTACTGAAAGGTCCTAAAATACAGATAATGAATAGATTGTATCTGCACTTTACCATCTTAATGCTGTTTCACTGCAATGAACAGAAAAAAAACAAACAAACTGCTTTTTCAGTTAACAGGTGAAGAATTGTATCTGTGATTTACCTTGATCACTTTGTGTTTAAAAGACTGGATCACAGATTTGTCTGTGGAGAAAAACACTGGTATAAACTTTGCTAAGGCTTAAGGCTGCCAAAGTGCCTTTAATTCTGCTCTTAGACTTAATTGGATGCATAATTATCCCATCTCCTCCTCTTTTCTTCAGAAGTATCTTCATTATCAAGATAACACTAGACCTCCAGGGCAGTGCTTAATGTAGACCCCACCAACCTTGAAAATCCTGGGTTGAGTTAAAGCACAGTTTCATATTTTAAAAAGTAGCAACCCATCCTGGGATTGGCTCACGGGCAAATTAATTCCTATTCACAATTTTTTTTATTCTAGGGAAAAATCCTTGCAAAAGCTTCCCTGATGTGGCTTTTTTTTTTTTTTTTTTTTTTTTTTAATGAGTTGGCCTGAAGAAAGAAATTTCCTAGAATAAGAAGGTTTTTTTTGCACCAGGGAAATGTTTAAACCTAGCTGTTGATTCTGCTTCAGAATATTTAGTTGAGATCAAAGCTGAAAAAAACCACAACTCTTCTAGGAGATTCATAATACCACATTCAACTTTTGTATACTGGGGGTTATTAATACCAAATATTAATAGTCTGAGAGTCCAGGACAATGGTTGTTTCTCTACTTTCAACCCAACACATCTTCTCTTCTATGGAATTGTTGTAGGTGTATGGTAAAGGCCTCATTCATTCAATAAGAGTTTGCAGAGAATAAGGGATTCCCAACACAGAAAGGAAGAGAGCTGTGAATGCAGCACAGACTATATGCAAATATGTAGCCTTGGTGGAAAACTAGAAAAATAATCCCTGGGGAAGTTCACTCACGCACCAAGCTGTCACTCCTACTAATTTCTATGAAAGGCTCTCCTGCCCACTGGAACTCTGAGAACCTTCACAATGAAGCTTGGTTCTATTGCCTGCCAACCCCGCTGGCCTGGAATGGACAACAGATTGACCTGAGGTCTGTCCAGGTCACTAGGATGCACACCAAATGGGCGGTGGTGACCTTGGGTGAAGCTAAAGTTCTAACGAAGATGTAGATATGCCATTAATATTCGTGTCCATATATTTGGTTCTGTTTTGCTTGTTGTTAGTTTTGCTCATTATTGTCCCGTAATGGGTGAGATCATATGATATTTGTCCTTCACTGACTGGCTTATTTCACTAAGCATAATACTCTCCAGTTCCATCCATGTTGTTGCAAAGGGTACAAGTTCCTTCTTTCTTTCTGCTATATAGAATTCCATTGTGTAAATGTACC